>BQNB010021437.1:0-64268 GCA_026074375.1 Tanacetum coccineum | reverse complement strand
GGGCAAAGGTGATATGATTTTCTTTGTTTGCAAGAACTATGTGCAACTTTTGAGACTTTTATAAGTCTTGTGCATGCATTCCATGCAATTGACTAGGACACTTGTCCTAGTCTTCCCTCTCCAAATGACACGCCACCAAGGGGGGTGGTGGTGAGACTTTTAATGTTTGATATTTTATAGACTTTAGTATTTAGGGCATAAATTTTAAAATAGGTGGGTAGTTTTAAGGATAACGGGTACCAACGTAAAATAAAATGAAAGTTAAGGCGGAATCACGAAGTGAAAACGAACCAAGTAAAAATAGTTCTATGACTATCGGGATACTTTTCTAAAAATTTTAAATTACGTACGGTACAAGTCGAATAATAATTATAAACATTGCTCGTAAAGATTTTTGTGTATAATACGAAAAATGCACGTAACACGAAAAATAAAAACGAATGTAATAAAATTATTTCTACAGAAATTCGATAACGTAAACGTCAATACTTAACGTAGGATTCGTCGGTTCTTCATAAACGTCGCGTAAATTATAATTGTAAGCCCTAATTTCTTCCCGGTTAGTCGTGAGTTCATATCTCAATATAAAAATGAAAATTATAATTAATACTCGAGAATAAAATAACGACCTGAAATTGACGGATTTTCACAAGTAAGGATGATACGATGGTTTTCTACCCTAAGACCGATGGATAAAGTTTGATCTTCATTGTGTATGAGGTGAGCATGATGATAAAACATCGTGACATTCCTATGGGGATAAACGGAACTAACAAAAGTGAATGTGCTTAGTCTCAAGGTGTGTATATTTATACAAGGATTGAAGGAACTACGAATCATTTTTGTAGGAACTCGTAAGTCCTTTGTCACGGAAGGTTGATGTTAGCTTTTATGTGTAACAACCCACATTTTTGAGTCATTTTACGTCAATAAATATTCAACTATTTATTTTAAACTTTACGCGTTTACTTTTAATTTCAACCATTTATTTAAACCGCGTTAACTAAAAACCAACATTCAACGTAAACGGGCACCAAACAAATAAAAGTTTACGTTAAGCGAGCATTATATTATTTTTACGAAAGAAATAATCAACTTTTTATATTTTATTTTTATTGGTTAAATAAAACGTTTACGTTTCGCGATAAAATACATTTAGGTATCCACGGAACCACCAAAACTTTTTTACGCTTCAACAAATACCCATTATTATACCAAATACCCAAAGTTTTATAAAACTTCACCTATGTTATTCACTTAGGCCGAATAATACATAAAAGAAACAAGCTAGAACTTACACTTTACAAGTATTTTCCTTTATACTTAACCTATACAACTTTAATAATAGTGTATAATGCATCTAGTCTTGATTTCAACCAAGTCCTTGGTGTATATAAGAGAGCTAACTAGTAAGAAAAACATACAACACACAATTCCTTAGTGAAAAACTCACAAAATTTCTTGATTGGTTGGATTCACACCGTAAATATATATAATATATAACAAAATATAAAATATATAATTAAGTGTAAAAACCAGCAATCAATGAAACCGAGAAGTAGTATAGAGCTTTCCCGGGTCGTTTATCCCCAACGAGGCTGGAATGGTAAATCGATACGATCGAAGATTTGAGTTTGAAGGAAGGAATTGGTTTGGGAAGTTGAAAAAGTCAAATTAGATAATAACGGACTAAAACGTTTAAGAAAAACCTAGAAATTACGAAATTAAACTAGAAAACGAAGGCCCGAATCCCGAACAAAAGGGGGAAAACCTAAAATCTTTAAAAATAACCCTACGGAAAATTTTTCACTTCTAAACTACTCTAGGGATCAAATAACGAAGAATGAAAAAGACTAGACCGAAAACGGAGTTCGTTTGACCCAAAAACGAGTCAAAACAAAATCCCGTACCCGGACCCGTTCTTTAAAAGATGAAAAGTTATAAAAATGACCCTACGAAAAATTTTATATTTTTCCTACAAACTAGATGATAAAAGAAAATTTTCTAAAAAAGCAAAATATTTTTTTGATAATTTTTGTATTTTTTATGAATTAAATAAACTTTTATCTAAATTAAATCATAAAAAATAGTAAATGATTACGAAAAATTCTGAAAAATTTACAAAAAATACTTTACTATATAAAGTTCCTACGAAAAATACCAAACACCACACAGCTCAAGTAATAAGCCCGAAAATAAGCTTGACAGCTTATTAGGCTTAAAAGCCTAAAAGGTACATAAATACCAAGTGCCTTGGGTCTTTAACGAAAAAGACCCAAGGGCGCAGTGGTAAGTATGTTTGTAAAAGGGGGTTTGTATCGAGAGGTCCCGGGTTCGAGTCTTGCTCACCCGGGCCGTTCGATCCTTGCTCACCCGGCCTCTTGTCTTTCCCCCTTTTTTTATTTTTCGAAAAGTCAGTAGAATGTACAAAAGTAAAGCGAAAGGTAGCGGCAAACATAGGTGAAATTTTAACACCATGGTGCAAACGGTACCCTGTCTTTGGAAAAAAAGACACAAATAGAGACCCTACGAATCTGGCTTATTTTTGGCTTATTAAAATTTGAGAATCAGCAAAAACTTAAAACTACAAACTTGTAAAAGAGCTTATTCTCTATAACATTAATGAAAGGACTTTCTACTTTTAACAAATCAATAAGCTAGAAAATTAGCCTTTCAAATTCTGTCACAGAAACTTAAGCTTTAAGAGCTTTTTTAGAATTTGGCTTATATCTAGCTTATTTCTAGGTGAAAATGAAAAACAAAAGAAGCTAAATGTAGCTCAGGTTGTGTACTAAGGATATCTAAACAAAAATTAGCTAAGCTTTAACAAAAATAACAAGAAAATTGAAATGAAAAAGTGCTAGTTTTTGCTTTAAACTGTTACAAGCTTTTCTTAATAAGCTAAAAGGCTTATTACTAAACCTTAACAGCTGAAAATTTGGGAATAAGCTGTGCTAGGGATTTAAATCTAACCTAGATAAAAGGTTTTTCCAAATATCAACTAAAAATGAAAATCACAATAGAAAATAAGCTAGAATCCTAAATGCTACTATACTACTTTTGCAGGTTTGAATAAGCTATATTAACAGCTTAATAATGAAATCTAAATGACAAATTCTAAAGAACTAATGGAGTACTATAAATGTGCTTAATTCTACTTTCTAACTTCTAATGATGAATGCTTAAAAGTGAATAGAAATTTGGCTAGCAACAACAGCAGGTACTGTTGTTGCTGATGCAAATGGCAAAAAAAACTAAAAGGCAGGTTAAAAGCTTAAGTAAAAACTCATAAACTAATTCACTTAGTACTACTAAACCTACAATAACTAGTTTTGAAACCTAGAATGCTAACAATCACTAAAACTTAATAACACTTAAACTCCAAACCTGCCCTGGTGCTAAGTAAGAAATTCTTAAGCTCTAAACTGTTGAATTCTCCTAACTAATTTTCAAAACTTGTTCTAAACTTAGTGATATAACCTAACTCAACTAAGCAAAAGGTTTTGACAGGATTGTGTTGACTTTTTAAGTCAAACACAGCCTAAACCAAACACTAGTTTTAACTAGCTGTCTAACTAATTTTCCCTTACAATCCATTTTAACACTAAAGCTGGTAAAACCTTATATCTACCTACTCTAAAACTCACCTACTTAAGCTATTGAATCATTAAAACCTACAGCTTATTAGAAGCAATAAGCTACTTTCTCTCTTAGGCTTATTACACTACTTACTATGACAGTAAGTAAAAGTGAAACCTGACTTGATTTAAAACTAAAACAGACTAAAGCTAATACAACTTTGAGCTAAGTAAGCTAAATGAATATGATTTAAACATAAGAATTTAGAAGAATAAGCAAATGTGAAATAAGCTATAAATGCTAAAGTGAAATGTAGCAAGTAGAACCTGAGTTTGTAGAATCTTCTTCACCTAGACATCCAAGAGTAGAGTCTAGGTGATCCTAAATGGCACCTTGCCTCTATTCCCTGAGCTAAAAGCTCAATAAGCTAGTATTAGCTTATTTCTCTCTTGAACTTCAAAATTTGAACACAAATGCCTTAAGTGATCATGCTTTGACTTAACATTGACCTAAAAGAGTAATGAATGACTGAAAACAAGTTTTAACTAAATTTTGAGCTTATGAACAAGAATAAGCTCAAAGGAGCTTATTGAGAGCTTATTGAGTAAAAATAGCTTAAATTTTCATTAAAACTGAGAATTACAAGTGCATAAAAGAAATTAACTTAAAAACACTTTAAACTACTTTAAAAACTACACTGAAAACTACTTAAAAACTAACTTTCAGCCACAATGGCTTTACAAAGCTATATATAGGAAAAACGACTAGGGTCTTCTCTTTTCTCTTCTTGCTGTTGTGCTTTCTTGTGGACACACAAACAAAGGTGTGTTTGTTTTGTGAGAGTGTTCACAGCTTCTAATCTTAGCCCTTCAATCTCAAAATCAAACTAAGCCCGTCGAATGGGTCTTGGGGGATGTGGGATTGCCAAGTTGGCACCTTTGTAGCTGGGAAAGGTGGTGGAGGAGGGGGAAAATGAATATCCAAGGTGGGGGTGAAGGTTCATGGGGTAAAAACGGGTATACAATCCCGTGAGTGTTTTTGGGGGGAAAAAGAGAGCGGGAAAAGAAGTTGGAGAGTATAACAGAGTGAGGGTTTGTGGAGTTGGCAAAAATGGCCCTCCATGGTTATGTGTTTTATTACACCCGTCGTCCCTGTGGTTAAATAACTTTTGGGGACTTGGCAAAACAAGTCCCCAAGAGTTATATAACTTTTTACACCCACAGTCCTTGTGGTATACAAGTTAGGGGGGTTGGCAGTTTTGCCCCCCTACTTGTTACTTTGAGCAAATTGCAAAATGGCCCTTCTCTTCTCTTTTTCCTCTTTTCTTCTTTATAAATAAGTTTAGGGTTTGGCAATTTCAGCCCCTAAACTTATATTTCTTTGACTTTGGCCCCGGGGTTGACTTTGACTTTGACCAGTACTTTTCTGATGACTTTTGAACTTGATTGACTTTCCGCATGATTTGGCTTTGTCTTTCACAATCTTTTCCATTCCGAGTCCGGTTTTGTCGTTTTGGCTTTGTTTTTCGTCCTTTTCTTGGTTATCCGTTCCTGCACAACACAATTAGCAAAACAAGCATATATTTGGCATTTTAAGTCCGTTTTTGGTTATTTTAGCTCGTTTTTAAAGGTAAAAGGTATGTGTAATTAAGCACATACCAGATATGCACCCACGAAGAAAGCATTCCGGATTTACAACAGACGTACCAGACGAATAATTGAAACCATTCATGTTGACTTTGATGAGCTGACCGCGATGGCTTCTGAACACAGCAGTTCAGGACCCGCACTTCATGAAATGACTCCTGTATCAATCAGTTCAGGACTCGTGCCAAACCCTCCTTCTTCAACACCATTTGTACCACCTTCGAGATCTGACTGGGATTTGTTGTTTCAACCAATGTTTGATGAGTCACTTAATCCCCTGCCTTATGTTGATTTACAAGCACCAGAAGTCATTGCTCCTATTCCTGAAGCAGTTGCACCTGAACATGCTGTATCAACTGGCTCACCTTCCTCAACTACAGTTGATCAAGATGCACCATCACCAAGTAACTCTCATACCATCAAGAACTCAAACTCCTATTACTTCTCATGTTGTGAAGAAGATAATGCCATAGAAATTGAAGTTTGCACATAGAGTAATGATCCATTCGTTAGCATTCCAATTCCCAGAAGTTACTATCTGATCAATCCTCGACATCAGATGTTATTCAAACATTGTGCCTCTCGATCCCAGTTTCTGAACACAATACAAATGACTAAGGAACACCACTTGAGAATATAATCGGTGCCTCGACAGACCAGTTTCCACACGCTACAACTCCATGAACAAGCCTATTCTGCTACTTGATCCTTTCTCACATCATTCGAACCTAAAAACTACAAATACCATTACTCAAGCATGTTGGAATGAAACTCTGCCAGAGGACCATCATGAATTTGAACGTCTGGCAAGTTTATGGAATTGTTCCTCTCCGAAAAAGCATTGTCATCACTCTTAAGGTGATCTAAAAGTTAAGCATTATGAGTATAGGAGGTATTCAGAAAAACAAGGCTCGTTGTCGCTGTGGTTATCGTCAAGATAAAGAAGTCGATTTTGAAGAGTCCATTCGCCTCTGGTCTGCAAAGATTAGAGGCTAAAGGAATTTTTTCACATTTCTGCTCATATGAACATGGTAGACTATCAATGGATGTGAAGACATGCATTTCTAAATGGTAATCTGCGGAAAGAAGGTGTATGTTAGCCAACCAGACGATGGTGGATCCAACAAACCTAATACGTGTACAAGCTTCAGAAGCTCTTTATGGGTTGAAACAAGCTCCACACGCATGGTATGATATGTTGTCTTCGTTCCTGATATCCCAAGGCTTCTCCAAAGTTCAGTGGATCCCACTCTGTTCATCCGTAAGAAAGGCAAGGAACTTCTACTGACAACTCAATGTCGGATGATATTATCTTTCTGCAATCTACTCCTGAACTTTGTGATCTAATTGCTAAAAATCATGTGTCCAAAATTCAAGATGGTCGATATGGGTAAAATCTCTTTTCCTTAGACTAAAGATTTTCTCAAAGTCCTAGAGGCATCTTCATAAACCAATCTAAATATGCTTTTGAATCACTAAAGAAATATGGCTTTGAATCTTGTGACCTAGTGGATACTCCCATGGTGGAGAAATCCAAACTGGATAAGGATAAAGAAGGGCACGCTGTAGATCCATCACACTATCGTGGTATGATTGGCACCCTCCTTTATCTTACAGCCAGTAGACCTGACCTACAATTTGCTATATGCATGTGTGCTCGGTATCAGGCTTGGCCTACCGAAAAGCACTTAAATGCGGTAAAAAGGATCTTTCGGTATCTAAAAGGAACCGTACATCGGGGTCTTTGGTATCCGAAGGATTCTTCCTTTGCACTAACAGCATTTGCAGATGCGGATCATGCTGGTTGTCAAGATACACGCCGTAGCACATCTGGTAGTATACAACTTTTGGGTGATAGACTTGTGAGCTGGTCGTCAAAAAGGCAGAAAAGCGCTGCGATATCCAGTACGGAAGCTGAATATATTGCTTTGTCCGGTTGTTGTGCTCAAGTCCTTTGGATGAGATCACAACTTACCGACTATGGCTATGGATTCAATAAAATTCCAATGTACTGTGATAACAATAGCGCTATTGCCTTATGCTGCAACAACGTTCACAGTCCAGACCCAAGCATATAACATCAGTTCAACTCATCAAAACATGTTAAAATGGGTGATCCGAACTTTACTTTGTCAATATGGAGTATCAATTGGCGGACATCATCACTAAAGCGCTTGGCAGAGAAAGAATTGAATTTCTAATCAACAAGCTAGGTATGCGAAGTTTTGCGCCGGAGACTCTGAAAACGTTGGCAGATAACGATGACAGATATGTGGGTACCATATTTCGAATATCCTTTGTATCATAATGTATGATAATAAAACAGAAAAACCAAAAAATATTTTCTTTTATATAAATTTTATAAAAACAAAAGATAAAAATATAAAATCCAGTAAATCAAAACTTTTCATTTGATAAAACCTTTACAAAATCAAAATACAAAATTAAAAAAATGAGAAAAATACAAAAAAAAGTTTTAAAATGGCATGTCTTCTGAAATCGATAACATTTACGGTCTTAGAAATGTCATTCCACAATGATACAAGCCTGTAAATGAAGTTCGAGCAGAAGTTTCAAATGTTTTCAAAACATGCCACATGGCTTGCTATTATTTCAGATAGTAACCCACTTTTCTCCTTGAGTAAAACATGTCGTCTAAAAGACAGTTGTTCCTAACAACGGGAATTTATTCTCGGGCATGGTCTACTTTATGACCATACAAAGGCTTGTGATTACTTTGCATCATAACCCGTGCTTCCTATATCCATAAGTGTACGTTTCAGTGCATCGATGTGTATAAATAAGAGAAATCTTATTTATCTTGGTGTTTGTTGTTTTGTCACATACAAAATCATTCCATCATCTAAAAATAATTTTCAAGATACATTTGACATTTGACTTCTCAAACAATGTCTACAGCTCTTTAAATAGAAAACGGGTCATTGTTTGAGGGGGAGAGAATGTCAAATTTCTTTGTCATTTTTTTAAAACGATAACGTAATATCTCTTGATAGAAGGTTAATTAAGTTTAACTTGCTTGTGCTTTATGTGTTACTTGCTTATGCCTTTAGGGTGTATTTTGCTAATTTAAGTCTATAGGTGTGCGAGTATAAAACTTTAGGGACCAAAAGTGCCAAATAGTTTAACTTGATTTCACCTTATAAAACTTAAATGCAAAACTTAGATGTCATCTAAACAAGAGGGGCCAAATGTGCTAAAGTTGAAATGTGCTAAACTTAGATGTCATCCCGTTTGGTTTCACTGTTCTTCACACACACAAACACACTCAAACACACACACACACACTCTCCAAATCGCATCACCTCAAACAAGCAAAGTCACTCAGTTTCATCTCTAAGGTATAACTTAAATCTTGATCATCATTACCTAATCAACTCGAATCCTAAAGGAATTGATAGTTTTTGCCACTCTTGATCACAATAGCCCTAATTATAAAATTAGGGTTCTTAAAATCAAAAAGTGGTTAAATCTTCAAATTGATTGAGAGGGCCACCTTATTTTTTTTTTTTTTGTAAGTGTTAGGTGTAATATATGTATAGGTTAATCAAGTTTTATCATTCGTTGTGATTTAATCATGTTCTTGACTGTTTTGTGTTCGAAAATATAGAAATATGCAAAATAATGTAAAAATATTATGTGTTTTTGTGTGGAATTGTTGCAACATGGTTTCCTGGATATGCTAGGGTAGTGGTCAGGTTCTTTGAGATCAACATTGTTAAATTGTTAATTGTTAGAATCGATCTAGTAAAACCTTAAGAAAACCGAACGATCAAAATATGCATGAATCGAACGAGCATAAAAACGTATGAACCGAATGAGTGATTAGTAGTGTGAACCGATCGAGAGATATAAAATGAGGACCGAACGAGTGTAGTGTAGAGTGAATCGATCGAGTGATTTATAATATGGACCGAACGAGTGTCAGTGTAAAGGGAACCGATCGAGTGATTTGTAATACGGACCGAACGAGTGAAAGACTATTAGGACCGAACGAGTGAATCCTATTGAGGACCGAACGAGTGGATCCAGTATGGATCGAACGAGTGAATCATCGTAAGGACCGAACGAGTGAATCCTAGTGAGGACCGAACGAGCGACTGATAGTGAGGACCGAACGAGTGACTGATTGTATGGACCGAACGAGTGATTGAAAACATGGACCGAACGAGTGACTAATGGTGAGGACCGAACGAGTGTTTGATTATATAGACCGAATGAGTGTTTGATTGTATGGACCGAACAAGTGATTGAAAACATGGACCGAACGAGTGACTAATGGTAAAGACCGAACGAGTGTTTGATTATATGGACCGAACGAGTGTTTGATTATATGGACCGAACGAGTGATATTTAGTGCAAACCGATCAAGGTGTTTCTTTGAGGACCGAACGAGTGAAGATGTTATCAACACTTAACCAATTTTTTGACATAACACACTTAAGATCAGATTTTTTCTAACTAAGATTAAATTAAACAAATCTCTTAGTTTAAAATAGACATTAAAAGCTTGACAAAACCGAGGTTAACTGCATTCAACTTAGTTGTTAGGATAGGTGCCTTTGTCTCATACGCTATTAGTCTATCTAAGATGATTGATCTTCAAAAGTGCTAAAAGTCATAAAGGTTCTCATGAATAAAGTGATTGGTCCTCCTTTATAAACTGCAACTCACTCATTCTAAACAGACTCATGGAACTCTCAATAGCAAAAAAAAATCAGATTTGCTTTGGATAGGCATTAGTTCTCCTGCCAACTGACTTAAGTTATGGTAAAAATTGGGTTAATATCTTCGTTTAAGCTCGGATGTCACATCAAAGGAAGCAACTCTTCAAGTAGTCTACGATGTGTTAAAGCTCACTCCTTTCTACAAGGCATTCCAAGTCACTGCTGATGCTCCAGAGATCTATATGCAAGAATTCTGGGCCTCTGCTTATGTTCATAACCGATCTGTCAGATTCAAGATGAATAACAAAAAGCACATTCTCGATCTTGATCAATTCAGAGACATTCTTCAAATTTGCCCTAAAGTCGGTAATAAGAAAAAAAGGGCTTTGAATACCACCTCTTGAGAAGGAGATTCTCGCATTTCTAGCTAGTCTTGGTCACTCTGGAGAAATAAGGAAGATCACTGACGTTAATGTCAATAAACTGCATCAACCCTGGAGATCATTTGCAGCTATCATCAACAAATGTCTCAGTGGTAAACCATCCTACGACAGTCTTCGTCTTTCTCAAGCTCAAATCTTGTGGGGTATGTACAATAAGAAGAATGTTGATTATGCATATCTTCTATGGGAGGACTTCACTTACCATATTGAGAACAAGAATACTAAGAAGGGCAATGCGATGTACTATCCTCGTTTTACTAAGCTAATCGTCAACTTTGTTATGGCTAAAGATCCCTCAATTCCTCGAAGAAACAAGGTTAATTGGCACTATGCCAGAGATGACCCAATGTTCACGACGATCAATGTCATCTCAAGGAATGAAGACACTCAGTTGTACGGGGCTATCTTACCAACAGAGTTAACAAACGAGGACATCCGCATCTCTGAATCATACAAAGAGTATCATGCTATTGCTTCAGGAAAGATTCCTCCAAAGATGAAAGGAAGTAAGAAGAAAGCTGATACATATACTACTACTAAGATGAAGCCTCCCACAGTCCCCAAAGAAAAGAAAGAAAAGAAGTCTGGAAAAGGGAAGCAGAAGGCTAAAGAGTTGGAGACTATCTCTGAGGCGGTTTTGACAGAGGCTGAGCAACTCAAGATAATCACAAAAAGAAGCCGTAAAGAAACTCACAGCTCTCATGCCAGTGGTTCTGGTGCAGATGAAGGAACTGGTGTTACACCAGGGGTTCCCGATGCACCTGATTATGACTCAGATGATGATATCTCCTGGAAATCAAGTGACGATGATCAAGATGATGAGAAAGCTCAAGATGATGAAGATGAAGATAAAAATGACGATAATGAGACTACACAGGATGATGAAGATGATGATGTACATGACGATGATGAGAACGCTCAAGATGATGATGATGAAGCACAGACTGAATCAGAAGATGATGGTGATGATTTCATCCATCCAAAGCTCACAACTCATGATGATGAAATAATACATGAAGAGGAAACTGATGAAGATGATACCTTCGATCCTATAGTTCACACACCCTCTCGTATTTCATCATCAGATGACGAAGACAGTGACAATGAAGTTAAGGGCATGATGTTGAGGAGCAAAGTCGGATGAAAGACCTACATATGTAGAGACCAAAGGCATGAGCGGTCAAAGATACCAATGCCAATCTTGAAGGAAGAGATGATGTAATGACGGATGTTATATTGCCCCAGGTTCAAGCAACCCAGGAAATTGAAGACACTCATGTGACCCTAACTCCGGTAAATCCTGATGGTCAACAACAGAGTTCTTCTGTATCATCTGGCTTCGTCTCCAACATGCTGAATCCAAATCAAGATACCGGTGTTGATGCTATATTTGGACAACATGCTGAGCCCCCCCCCCCCCCCCCCCCCCAAGAAAACAACACCTCTCTAATAGATACTCCTGTCACTGCCATTGCGGAGCCATCCTTCTCTGCACCAACCAATCGTCCTCCAACACCGAATCCTCTCGTCATTCAATTACAACAACCACCAATCCTGACACCGGCTACTACTCCAAGCTCCTCACTTCAAAATCTTCCTAACTTTGCTTCGTTGTTTGGTTTTGATTACAGACTAAAAGCGTTAGAAGAAAACTTCTCGGAACTCAGACAAACAAATCAATATGCTGAAGCACTCTCCTCCATTCCTGGCATCGTTGACCATTATCTGGCAAATAAAATGCAGGAAGCAGTAGATGTTGCAGTCCAACTGAAGTATGACAGAATTCGAGAAGAGTCTCATACTGAAAATCAACAATTCCTTGATTCAATCGATGAAGGAATGAAGAAAGTAATCAAGGAACAAGTCAAGAAAGAAGTCTCAAAGATCACTCCAAAAATTGAGAAGTTAGTAAACGAACAACTCGAGTCTAGGTCTGGTATATCATCAAGAAGCCAAACGTCCCATGCTGTAGCCTGCCAATCTTTCAGAACTAGAGCTGAAAAAGATCTTAATTGACAAGATGGAAGCTAAAAATTCTATCAACAGGTCAGACATTCAAAGGCAGCTCTACAAGGCATTAGTCGATACGTATGAAGCTGACAAAATTCTGCTAGATACTTATGGTGATACAGTCTAAATAAAAAGACCTCGAGATGGAGCAGATGATGATCAAGAACCTCCTCCGCTGAACAACAGGGGGTCCAAAAGAAGAAGGTCAGGAAAAGAACCTGAATCTACCAGTGCTCCAAGAGAAACGACAACCACGACAGCAGGAAAGACTACTACAGGTTCTAAGACTTATAAGCAATCTGCTAGCCAATCTGCTCCGGTAGAGGAAACTATGCAAACTACAGATGTCTTTGAAGTACCTGCACACCAGGAGTTTGAAACAGGTGTCCATGATGAACAAACAGAAGAAGAGGTCCAACATCTTCCTGACTGGTTTCAACAACCTAAACGACTATCTTCTCCTGATCATGCATGGAACAAGTCTGTACCTGCCGTTCATGAATCTGTCCAACCTTGGCTAAGCAATCTGACAAGAAGACAAAACCCTCGAGAGTCATTCGATGAGCTAACAGACACTACATTTGACTTCTCCGCTTTTGTGATGAACCGGCTAAATGTTAAAACACTAACACCTGAATTATTAGCAGGTCCAACATTTGAGCTGATGAAAGGAACATGCAAGAGTTTGACTGAACTTGAATACTTTTGTGAAGAAGTCTACAAAGCCACAACAGAAAAATTGGACTGGGTCAACCCCGAAGGCCGCCAATATCCTTATGATATGCTCAGACACTCCGTTTGTTCCAAATTCTCAGTCGTCATGTTAACCGTGTTTCCATCACCTCATCATCACGACCTTGAGTACCTATCGTGGGTGTGAAGTCAAGCCGCAAGTACTCTACTTCAGTTACGAAGACCACGGCTGCAGATTACGGGCATATTAAATGGATAGAAGACTTAGTGCCCAACTCAATGTGGAGTCAAATGATAGTCAAATACAACAAATTCGCTCTCTGGGGAATCTCACATTGGGGCAAAAAGCGAAGACAGTTCTATGCATTTGCGACCACAAGGGAATCAGCTCGTGACGTCTACTCAAAAATAAGAATTATTGCTGTTGTAACATTTCTGATTTTCACGTATTGTACGACTCTTTAATGTCAACAATTTACTTTAGCCTGATACGCGTTTACTTTTAATTTTGATGTTTAAGCTAAATCGCGTAGACTAAAAAGAAATCATTTTACGTGAATGGCCACCAAATAAATTAAGGTTTATGTCCAGTAAGTGTCTAGTAATTATTTAAGTAATAATTATCAAACTTGCTCAGTTTTATTTTTATTGGTCACGTAAATGACTTACGTTTCGTAATAAAAATAAACTTAGACGCACCACGGAAATACCTAGACTTACCTAGACTTAAACCGGTACACATTTAAAATATCTAAGCACAAGATTTAATCAAAAATCTTGTGCTAGTGTCTCAAAACCCACGAATGTGGCCAAAAGAGCCAAACAAATCATCCTAGGTGATTATCAATGATCACAAAATCTTTTAAATCTACTAGAAAGTCTTAGGAAAAGCATGTACCTCCCTTAACTCATTAAAGCTAGTCACATCTTGTCTCTATAAGATATTTGCAAATATCTAGCCACTTGGTTCTTTTCTTTGTGTTGTGTGTGTAGTGATTATTGACTAGGAAGAACCCACCATTCCCAATCTAATTTGCATTCGGATTAGCAATCCCCATAACAACAATAAGCTCATTCTGATTTCCAACATTCTGAACACCCGGATTCTGGACTGCATTCTAAACAACCTGATTCTCGACATTCTGTACTGCATTATACCCATTAAGATTCCTAACATTTTGCCCAGCTTACTATCTAAACTGATTTCCACCATTACCTCCAACCATATGCATTTGTCTGTCTGGACCCAAATTCATACTCGGCTGTGCAATCTGCCTATTACCAGGGTTTGATGAAATTGTCTGGTTGTTGTTGGTTAGTGTTGAGTAGTTTAGTTTGAATGCCTTGGCCATTAGAACAAGTGCCATGTTCATTGCAGTTGTGGGATCTGTAATGTCTTCAAGATTTGGCATTGGTTGTTGCATGTAGTTCGTGTTGAATGATGGTTGTAGGATGAAGTTGTTGTTGGGTTGTGGTTGTTGCATTAAGGTGACCGGTGATGGTTGATCTTGGTGAAACACTTAATAATTGTAAGGATTGTTAGAATTTGCCATAAGTGCCAAAGGATCATGTGCTCTTGCTAGTCGTTCTGCCCTTAGTTCATTTACCTCTGCCTGATTGTATTTCGAGAAATCATACAACTGAGTGTAATCTACTTCATGAAAATCCTTTGTTTGGTGAACAAAGGTAACATGTCGTCTCCATTCTGGTTGTAAGTTGTTTAGGAACTTGAGATTGTTGGCGATCTTTTTTAGAAAGTGTTTGTTTCTTTTGAAATCATTCATTAGCTTTGAAAAATGATAATAGTAAGACTCAGTCGATTCCTTAACAGTAGAAGTAAACCTTTCCCATTCATTAAACAACTTAGCCTTTTTGTCTTGAATCCCAATATCAGAACCTTTCATCATTTGCTGAACATGTAACCAGATTTCCTGAGCAGTCTCACAACTATCTACAGTAGCATACATGTCTTCAGGAAGACCCGTTAGAATAAGCTGAATGGCTTGATCATCATCCTCCATTTGCTTTACTTCTTTTTCAGTAAGTTCATCATCAGTCTGCTCATAAAAGGTTTTAGCAACAGGAACTTCACGGTCTGGATCACCTAGTTCAGGAATTATTCGTCTAACATATGGACCATTCATAATGGAGTTGTAGATTAGCTTTTCATTTGGTTTACTCTTTGCATAACGAAGAAGACGAGAAGACCATGGAACATAGTTGTCTTTGTTAAGCATAGGTGGATGGTTTTCGAAACCAGCAGCATAAATGTCTTGTTGAGTCGACATTGCAAAAGTGATGTGAAATGATAAGCAAGGATCGTTTTAGTGATTAGTGATTATGAGAATGAAGTCCAAATTCATGGGATTTTACAATTCTATGATTAAACTGAGAAATAAATGATTCTTTCGTGGGATTTTACTAAATCAAGAAGAAACAGTGAAAATTAGATTTGTTGTTGAAGGAGTGTTGTTTATATGAAGCCCAAAATCAGTCTCTTCCCACCTGATTCACTTGGAATATGCAGTGTAATATTTCGCTTGAAATATGTAATGTAATGTTTCGCTTGAAATGTGACAACCTGTATTACATAAATCGCTCAGAACATATTTCACTTGGAACATAAATCGCTTAGAACATATTTCGCTTGGAGAACATATTTCGCCTGGAATACATATTTCGCTTGGAATATGTAAATTTTGGCAGCACTTTTTTTCAGGAAATGTAATATTTCGCTTGAAAATCAACCTGTCATATTTGCTTTTAAGCATGTTTCGCTTGCATATTTCGCCTGAGAACATATTTCGCTAGATTTAAAAATGTATTTCGCTTGCTTCAAAAAAACTTTTTAAACCTAGATTTTTTCGATCCAAAAACGTGTTTTGATGCCCAAATAAGCTTCTAATAAGTATATAACTAATAAAAGTACATCATAATCATAAAAAACAACACGTTTTAGACAAGAAAATAAGCAAAAATGGATCAAAAGGTTGATACGTATGGTTTGAACCAAAAACCAAAAAAAATGAATCAAAACCTTGATGAAAACTGCTTGAAGAAGCTAAACACAATCACTAACAACTCTTTGGCTCTTGATACCACATGTTAGGCTATCATTTCATCACCAACTCACACGAAAATAAAGAGGAAAACTTAAAGAGAGAAAGAACTAGAGAGAAATAAAAGAAAGAAAAATGGTGACATCTATTAGGAGAAAATAAGAAGCAACACCCTCCTAACATGCTAGGAGGGTTGTATTTATACTACAAAGAGTATGGACTCCTTGTTGGATCATTTGGGCCTTTAATGGACCGAACTAATCGGCTTTAGCCCAACACCTAGGCCCAATTAACTTAAATGAATTCCTGTAAACTACGTTTTCCTATACAGGTCTCGGGAATATTAATGACCATCACTTTACATAAAAACACAGCTAACAAAACCTAAAGCTTCAGTCCTGACTGAAGAAAACTAAAGCTTCAGTGCTTTTATCCAAAGCTAAACAAACTTTCGTATGTTAAATGTCAGTTCAGTTTTTGCATATAACATTTAGCTTGCTTAAGTGATGTAACTGAGCAATCACATATGTCTCATTCATGGATTTGCATGAGCATGTATGGTTTTGCCGCCTTAGCTAGAGCACATATAATGGTTAAGTCAAAAACTGAAGAAAACTAATTTATTTCCTTTAGTTCAGTTTATAAAATGATTTTATCTAATTCATCAGTTGTCTCTTGAGTGAAGTAACTGAGCAATCACATATGTCTCATTCATGGATTTGCATGAGAATTTGGGGCTTTGTCGCCTTTGCTGGAATATTGATGATGATGAAGATTACAATAATCTGTTCAGCATAACATAACACCAAACCTGAACCTAGTCCAGCTTTTTCAAACATCAATCTCAAGGTCTGTTTTAAACAAATGTGATTTTCAAAAGTAATATTATTTTATCAAACTAATTTCCTTTTCAAAGAAGTTATTTAATTAAAATATATTAATAGAGGATATCCAAAATTTAGAGTGGCCTCATCATCTTTCTCTCACCTACTTTTTCAGTTGAATAGACGGCTGTTCACTGTTTTAGGTGTCAGATGCATGCTTTGATGACTTTTAATAAATACAAAGTTTAGCACACATGCTGAAAACAAACCCTAAACATTCCCATAACTTTATAACCTCAAATGATAATTACAATTTCTCAAAGAAAATTTTGTAATTTCATCAATCATGTAAATCACAACAAACCTTTCAACCCCCACTCTCACAAATCCAATCAAGAACAAGCAAAACACACACCTCAAACCAAATCAAATCTTCAAAACCCTAACTCTATAATGGCTGAATCATCATCACGCAATCCCTCTTCACCTAAAATCACTCCTAAAGAAGAACCTGTCACTCTTGACAAACCCAAAAGTTCAAACCCTTTCTTACCTGCAGATCAGATTGAGTTCACCTTTGAAGAGATTGCCTTCACCACCAACAATGAAGTTGCACTACTATATCCCTCGCACCCAAACTCGAAATACTTTAGAGTAGTGTCAGACTTCATTTCCAAATTTTGTCTAAAGGAAGCATTTATCAGGGCCCCAACTCAATATAAAGAATACCTGTGTGAATTTTGGTATACTGCAAAGACCTTAGATGACTCTAAGATTTGGGTATCAACTCCAACTAGAGAAATTAGAGGAGACATAGGTATAAACACCTTTAGGAATGCTCTTAGGGCTTATTACCTACCTCACTCAAGTATGTATGTTTCCCCACCCTCCATAACAATAGTGAGACCATGGTTTACAACAATAGGTTACAGTAGGAAGATTAGGACAAAGGGAAGTCTCAAAAAGAGTTATCTTCCTCCTAGGTGGAGGCTACTGATGGGTTAAATCATTTAGTGTTTAGGTGGGAAAACAGGTGGCCTGGACCAAATATCCAACAAGGATGCCACCATCTTGTAATGTTTGGCCAATGGGGTAAAGGTAGATTATGCTAAGCTAATATGGGAGGATATAATTCACAAACTAAGCAAGAAAACTAGGGAAAAGGTTGTTCCCTATCCTAGGTTTATATCCCTTCTACTGGAATACATGATGCCTGAATATGATAATGAAGAGCTCAACGTAAACCTCACTCAGGTCTCTAGTGTTTACAACTGGGCACTAAAGCCAAACCAAACTGAAGGACCTCCCTTCACTGACCACATGAAGGCCATCTACAATTTAGATGTGCATGTGGACTTTAAAGCTCCAAAACCTTCCTCACAAACTGAGGAGGTTCCCCAAGGCAAAAATCCTGGAGCTAAAAGTTGACTCAGAAGAAAACAATCTTCAAAACACACATCTAAGTCCAAGACTGAGGCATCCAAATCCAAAACTGGCCAATCAGAAAAAGAAGCACAGTCCAGTTCGGCCAAGGACAAAAGCCCAAGCCATCCTTTACCTCCCACACCAGTGGTTGGTGAAATGCATAAAGAGGCACAACAAGCAACTGGTGACCCAACATCTTTAGGGGCCACCAGTGAAGAAGGAGCCCACCCTCAGCTCAGTAGTGGTATGTCTGCATTTAATTCTTATTGAACCTATTTATTCAGCTTCTTTCATTTACACTATGAGTCTGCATAAGGACATGATGCTTCAACAGATTCCACAGCTAAGGCGGATCCTGTATTATCTGCTCCTAATGATTCCAAACCTACACAACAGGGTATGGATGAAGGAACCACAAACAATTAAACTAATCACATATTTGCAGGGACTAATCCAAGTGTTCTTGTAGATCAAACCAAATCAGCTGATGGGTTAAAACCTGCCCACACTTATTCAGGTACAAATGAAGAGTCCAGAGCTGATGACATTTCAAAGAAAATCAAGCTAGGGGATTGAAAGATACAATATCTGCCTTATTTACTCCTGACTCCCTACAAGATAAACCAATCATTGTTTCAGATGAGAGTGAAGAGGAAGAGGAAGTTATTAAAGATAAAGACACTCATGCTTCTTCTCATGATGTACCTAAAGACACTTCAATCCCTTATCATCCATCTCCAAAATCAGCTTAAATTCAAGAGTTAATGGCTCAGGCTCAACTACTTCAGTCTTAGAAGGACGAGCTAGAATAACAAAAGGCAAAAGCTGAAGCTAAAGTTGCCTCACTGAAGGCTAGGCCCTCATATCCTGACATCAACCAGCTTACTAATCTTCTGGTAACTTCTTTAAAACCTGAATTCTCAAAGCTCTTAGCCTCACATGACTTTGCTAGCTGCTTACCAAACGCACTGAAAGAGATCCCATCAAAATTCACTGATTCCTCTAGAGAAATTAAAGAGTTAAAGAAGCATGTTCAAGACATGGAAATCGAGCTACCTGGGGACTTAAAAGAAATTCCAACAAAACTAGAGACTTTCACTTCCACTATCTTCAGTCTTTCATCCCAGGTTGCTGAACTAAAGAATATTCAATGGGAACTTCCAGTGGAGTTTCAAGCTCAAGTATCTTCAGTTCAGAAAAAGATTAAGACTTTGGATTCCCTTTCAAGTATATTAAACAAGGTTACTGATACCTTGAACAGGTTTTCCACTGTGGTGGAAAACGCATCAGGGGCTACAACCAAGGGTGTTCCTTCAGCAGTCCAAGCAACTGCTTTACCTGCTGAGGAAGAGAAGAACACCAATCCAGCTACAACAGATGTTGAACCAAACCTGCACAATGAACTAGTTGATCTCTTAGGTATAGATATTATGACACAATACTATAACAAGAAGTTACTTTATGATAAATATTATGACAAGATGCTGAAAAGAAGAAAAAGTTCCAAGATCACAAACTATGATGTTCTCACACAAAAGGGTCCTATATCACTGAAAGTACATAGGGAAGATGGGACAAGTAAAGTCATTTTAAATGTCAAAGTCAGTGACCTACATCTGGCTGAATGGAGAGAGGTAGTACAAACTTGTCCTGATAGAAAAGAAAATAGATGGAAAACCATCTATGGGTTAATAAAGACAAGAATGGAATATCTTGATCAAACTAAAAAAGAACTAAAGATTGACTTCAACAAACCCCTCAAAGAACAAGATCCTCTGAATGAGCTAAATGATTTAGCTAACAAGAAAAAGGAAAAGAACTAGTGACTCAACTGACTACTCTAGATCAACAAAGAAACACAAGTCATCAGTTCAGCATGAAGAAGAGGTTCATTGAGCAAAAAGAACATTAAATGTTATAATCTTTTGTATTGACTTTATCTTTAGTAATTGTAATATAATGAAAGTCAATAGAAGTGGTTCTCAATTTATGTTGTTCAATTGATATAAGTTGTGTAAGAAGAAGTTATTTTGCTCACTTACAAATGATTTTAACTTAGGCTATTTGTATATTCAAATAGGGGGAGGTTGTTGGGTTTAGTTCTTAAGCCCTTCAGTCTTTCAGTAGATTTAAACATAAAATCACCTAAGTGTTACTCAAGCTTAAGTCTTTCAGTTTGAGTCACTGAAGTATCTTCAGCTTTAGCTCTTCAGGTCCTTAGAAGATTAAGAAGTATCTTCACTTCAGTTTATGCAGCGGTACAAAAACTGAAGAAGGCTTTTGGTAAGAGCTTCAGTTCAGCTTGGTTGACAATTCTAAGCTAAATGTTATCTATCTCATTAACAAAAGTTGAAACGTGTTGTTTCACTTCTAGAAGGTTTACAAGGCGGGAAAAAGATTGCTTTATGTTAAAAGGAATAAAGAAATCTCCGTGGGAAAGTAACTTCTAAAGATGGTATAGAAGTACAACTTTTCCTAAAGGATTGTACCTAGTACTAGAAAGAAAACGTGCATTAAATGGTAGTTCAACCACCCATTTAATGCTTGCCACATAGTCTAGGTTAAACTTGTAAACCGTAATCCCTTTGCCTATAAAAGGAAAGGGGGATTCTCAGAGTAAATGTTATCTATTCCAATTAATGTGATACGCATTGAAGAGTTCATTTATCTCTCAAACAAACTGAATGGAACTACTGAAGCTGAAGCTTTAGTTTAGTCATAAGTAGTTTGTTTTCTTACTCTCTTAAGTTTGGTTAGAGTTTAAGTTCTAAGAAGATAACACCCCAATTGTCATTCAACCACCCTGTTATTCCGCAAGCAAGGTGTGTCATAGATTCTTTATTTGATTCTAATAAGAACATATACGTTGAAAAGTACTTCTGTGTGTTTTAAACTTGTTCTCTATATTCTTCATATATATCTGTTTAAAACTCACTTTGTTGTCATGGAATCTGATTAGTTTAATTTGATAAACCTTATATCAGATTCCAAGGGACCAACAGTCCGTCATGTGTTTTGCATCCCTCCTGAAAATGGCCTTTATAGAAGCCTTGTTCAAGTCAGCATTGAACCATATCTAAGATTGACATTCCACACACACAAAACCTACTTGCTTCTCAAGTTTGAGGATGAGATACATAACCATTTGCGAGATTCACTATTAATGTCGATCCATATAGTGAATTCTTGTAGGTTGGGTCAGTCTAATGTTCATTCAGTGAACAACATATGAGTTTGGCGGTATCATCCTTTAATATTCATACCATATGAATATGACCAAAACACTCACATTTGTCTTATTTCAATGATACTCCCATATCATTAACTGACAATGGACGATTTAGAATAAATAAATTATTCATGGAATTAAACATGCTAATATAAAACACAGTTGTATAAATGAAGACGATTATACCAAGTATATCAATTCATTGTTTAATACAACTGCTTAACATTCCATTATCCAAATACTAAAAACAAATATACATGAGACTACTTGCGGGTCAAAGTCCAATGTTCCTAGCATGATTAACATGTTTGGTACAAGACATTGACTTTGTAAAAGTACCAAATAAGTTGTCATCTCAATGAACTTTAAGAATACTTGTTTCAAAACTCATAAGTAGTAAAGGTTTTGAATAATACGATGATTGTCATTTTGTATATGTGCATTCCAGTGTTAATACAATAATACTAGCATCGCCATAATACGTTATATAGGTTGTTTGAAGCAAGCAGAACACCTATTTAAGACAGTCTTCTTGATAACTTCCCAAACTATGAAGTATTCTTATTCTTTTATAAATAGTACAACAATGCTTTTCAATCAAGCACGTCTAGTCAAAAAAATTATCATTTATGATGAAATCCTGCTATGACTAGGATTGAGAATCATCTCAATCAAAACAAGCATTAGTGTATAGCCTTAACACTAATCTCCTTATTAAAAATCCGTAAACTATAAACATGTCTTTAATCCTTTAAATGCCTTTTAGAATGTTCTTTCAATAGTAGTCTAATCACTTCCACTTAGTTACTATGGTTGTAGGTTCATCTTGCATGCATACAAGTGTTACAATTAATCTAATACATATCATGACATGCATAGTGAAACCTTTAGCTAAACTAAATGTTTTCATACATGTGTTCAATCTCATCATGTGAGATAGAACTTTGAGTCTTGCTTAATGATGTGTCATGTTGTGTTAGACTTATTAATTGCGTATGTTTATCCTAATAAACATTTTTTCCAAGGTTGTATGTTTTATTTTGTATATTTCTCGATCGAAATATTATTCCAAACTAAGGGTTGAGATCTAGCTTAGGTGAAATATTATTTTGAATATGTTCACAACATATGAGATATAAGAAAAACAAAACATAATGCTTCGACTAGCTTTAAGGTGTACTCAAGAGTTATCTTTGTTTCTATCAAAATTAAATTATTGATTTAAACTTAAGATTCCAGCTCCTAGATGCATGCTCCGATCCACACTTGGATTTTTACAGCTTGCACATTTTCTAAAGATAACTTGGATTCAAAAACCCTTTTGATTACCCAACGTCCTCGTAAAGGTAATCATTCAAGAAGGAGTTAATATCTAATTGCCATATTTCATATTCATGAAATCAAGTACGGTAATTAATATCTTTATTCATTTAATGCTTGCAAGGAAAAGAAGTTTTAATCGTAGTTAATCGCTTGAGTATAAGTAAAACCCTTACCACTAGGCGTGCGTTTAAATGTGTGTACATTTTTTTTCCATATTAGCCTTCTCTTAGAAGAACCAATTTAACCTCTCACTCTTATCGATTGGTGAAAGATCAATCAACTTCCAAAATAGATTTTCTTTCAAGGACAACATCTCAACATTTATTATGTCATTAGCTAGTGCATTCAGAAGGTTGTGTAAGAAGAGACTTTATCCAAAGATGCTCCCACTTGCTTCTTGTAAAAGGAGACTTTCTCCAAATACACAGCAAGTCGAGCAACAATAAAATTTGTTCTCGTTTGGGATGTATAATTATATGCTGACTGTTCTTTACTCTAGTTTGCTAATAGCACGCTTAACGTGATCTCAAAAAATTCAAAAATTCAGTTAAGACTTAATGGGAGTCTTCCCATTCCATAACCTCAAGGTGACTTAGTTACCTTCTTGGTTGGAACCATATTGAGTAAACACATGGCTTACTCAATTTTGTTAACCTTGATAAGATTAGATGTAGGGTAGTTAAAGTTATCAAAAATCAAACAATATCAACAGAGTTTGATTTTACACATCAGACATACCATAGCAATGTAGTATTCTATGAGTAATGGTATTGTGAAACAGTGTCGCAATTCCTTAGATAACCTAATACCCTTTGGCTCACATACTTGGCAATTTGTTCAAACATAATGGCATTAACAGTAATTTTAAGCCAATTGCATGCTATAACGTAGAAGTCTTAGAGAAGTTTAAGGACTTTATGCACATGTCTTAACTAGAAGACATAACACATTAATCGCTAACATTATGTTATAAGTCTTTGAACATTTCAATGACTTCATGTGCATGTCGTGACAAGGAGACATGACAAGTCAATTGCTTACTTTATAAGTCTTTGAACAGTTCAAGGACCTGATGTTTATGTCTTTACAAGAAGAAATAAACATATTAAATAAGGTATTATTGAACGCCGACTCGTGGTTTTAACAGTATTTTCAAGTTAATTACATACTTCTTATTGATGTCTTTACTAGAAGACACAATCATATTGGTTAAACCTTTTAGTGAATATGATGAAGTAGGTATTTACTTCTTATTTATGTCTTTACAAGACGACACAATCATATTTGCTAAACCTTTTAGTAAATATGATGAAGTATGTATTCATTATTTCATGACACTAGTTCTAAGTAGGGAAACATACATCAAGGTGTATAAGTCCTAGTAGAATATTAGCTTTCTTACCATGCGGTTAAGAAAAACCGTTAGTCATATTGTTATGTGTTGTACCTTGCACACAATTAAGATTTCTCCCACTTGTGCATGGTACAACATCAAGCATTTATACAAACAAATGAGCATATTATGAGTCAGGTTACGATCCTGAGACTAGTGGGTTATGAGCCCACCACGCTTCTGTATGTTTGTATGAATGATATGAAAATGTCACAGATTTGATATGATTTAAGTCAAAACTAAAATCACATTTGCATTACAAGTATATATAGAACTTTATTATATAATAAGCAATCGTGCATAAACATTGTATAGATAACGTTTTAGGCAGCGATATCAGAAAAGTGACAAGTTATCTAATAGAATAATATGCAATGATTATGATGCTTTATATGGGAAAAGTAATGTATTATTTCAAGACCAACTAGAATAAAATGTCTCACTTACAAGGTGATAAGCTAATAGCTCCTACTAAATTTAGACAAAATCACATGTGTGTCTATATCAATAGTAAAATGCATTGCTTCCACTGGATAAGACAATATTAAATGTGTGTCTATACCAATGAAGTGCAAGTAGCAATTTATTTACTTTTCTACTTTTTGAATATTTGCACATTATCACTAATGTGAGCCTCACAGACTAGTAAACATGTACTTAGATATTCAAGGAAGTGCGTCAAGTTCTACTATATATATATATATATATATATATATATATATATATATATTATATATATATATGATGGACAAGCCATCAATGCTATTCTTTAACTTGAAAGTTTTGCATGCAATTCCTACTTCTAAATTACCTCAAAGGTGTGTAGAATCTTAGAAAAAATATTGAGTTAAGAAAAACTACTAAAAAACATGCTAGTAATTTCCTTTTCTCTTTTGCGATTTATTTGAAATTTCCATTACTAATCATTAAAACTTATATAATGTCTTGACGCTTCAAGATGAATCATTTTGGTAGCTATAGAAAACATGTTCTCTAGTCATCCAAATAAGATGTGCAACCGTACTTAACCGTATGAATTTTACAAGACAATATGATTTCTCGAGTAAGTACGCTTGAGTTTGATTATAATTGAAAATTTCAAGTGTTCCTATTATAGCTTTATCATACAAGTAGAAAGGATAGAAATAAGTCTCTTTCTTACAAGGAAATGAGACTTAGTTTGCCTTCCTCTAACAAAGAAAGGAAGCAAACTTTTGTTTACGGTTTGTGTTGCATAAATGTCATTAATAGAAATATGCATAGTTCAATTTAGTATTTTCGATAATTATTCTTTTAAAATTAACTACCCAAGTTTATAATATAAAACAATTAATTTTTACGAAAGGCTAAGATCCTCATTGAGGTTCCACCATCACATCAGCTGATCTGCTAGCAATGATAGATTCAATAGGTAGGTGACGTTCACCAATTGCAAAAACCTGTGCAATTCTTAGACCATATGGGACTCATGACACTAATGAATGAGATACTTATGTCAAGCTGACATGTTTAGTCTCATCCTTGCCTCGGATTAAGGTCTCACCCGCTTAACTCGATTAAGTCATCCAATTTGAGAACTATGAAAATATGTCTAGGTCTCACACATAGAGAATGATCACACTGGGTTACAATTCACCTATGTCTCACGTAGAGCAAAAAGTAATTGCAGGTGAACTCAATCAATTGGACGGCATGACTTAAATTTGTGACGGGTATTAGTTTTGATAAATACGTGATCAAAAGTGTGTACGAGAAAGCATGTATTCATCCCTCGTAGCACAAGTTAAAAACCATTTTTAACTTAAGTCTAATCATTGTTTTACTTTTATGTGTGTCAAGTTGTCCATTTTAAAGACTAATATATAACCTAAGTGGAATAAATATTAGTTTGGACAATACATAAATTAAATAACAATCATAACGATTATTAAGTGTTATTTATATAAAAACAAGGATTTAGTTTCAAATCATATTTAAACTTTAAACTAAATCAAAGATTTAGTTTCTAAAATTGGTTTGTGTTTAATTTTTAGTTTTATAAAAACATTTACCATTTATATACATTCCAAACATATATAAAAGCAAACAAACACACAACCATAAGTATGCAAAGCCTCAACCGTTGAAAAAACCTATGCTTGGTCTCATGAGTCAGAGAACTAAGAAGTCAACTAAGGGTTAACCACATAACCACAAGGAGGGCTCCCACTTGCTCCAAGACCTATCATGAGCAAGTGAAACCCTAAATGAACATGATGCCTAAATATGCTAAAACATTTCAGCTAACTTCACGGGCCTGAAACTCCTAGAAGGAATCTTCCTTAATTTGAGTACCAGTTAAAGAAGTTTTAGCCCTATAAGCTGTGTACCTGCACACCAAAATTGGGCCTCTAACTCCTTAGAGAACTTCGGGAAATCTATTTTTAGTGGAAGTCACTCTTGCAGCTCCGAATTTGACTTTATGCCTTTAACTCTTGCGCCATTCGAATCCAAAAAACCATTACAATAATTTGATAATTAGATACACTTTACCTATCATCTAGCTACTGTAATGTGCCCAAACAATGGCTACAACAAAAATTAAATACATACAAAAGAAGCCGAAACAATGGCAAACCCAAAACTAAAATTAAATGCAATTACAAGCGAATCAAGTCACAAGTGGTCAAGGTTTTCATCGGCTTTGCATACAAATCATAATAATACCATAATATCATGTATTAACAAGGTGTTGGATAATTTCATAGCCAATCATGCATGTATTTTCCATGGATACAAAATAATTAACAAGAAGTAAATTGTTATCCAACGAATCGAAGAAATAAACTAACTATAATTAAAACCACGATGGTACTTGTAACCAATGACTTAAGGATCATTATGTACTGTATTAAAACACCTTATAATAAACATATTATTATAGAAAATGATGCCCAATGGGCTGATTTAAAAGTTATTCACGAATCATTCCAAAACATACGATTTAGGTTATTTTACATGTACCCGATAACAAAACCAATTAAAGTATGCATAACAAATGGCTATAGGATCAAAAAATCACAGATCATAAGACCCCTTAAGGGACGAATTAATTCCAAAAAATAAGCCCTAGAGGTTGTTTTAAAATTATCCTTTTGAATCCATTGAAAACACGCTTTTTTAGCCATTTTTACGCATACACGATGATCATATGACATCATATGATGGGTCTGATACCATTATTGGTGATTTGATAATGAAATAACGTATTATTAACAATTAAACACAGTGGATAAATTACCAATCAACGGATCCATAGAGTCATATGATTAATCAAATAAATAACAATGATTATTACCTTTGCAACGTGATCAGTAGAATCAAGGAACAACCTTCTCTTATACACGATCTATCTAAGAAACCAAGTGACCAAAGTAGATCACCTATATGAATATCCATACTACACTTCACCGTATACCTCTTGGATGCTAGTCCTTAAACCCGTAAATTTGGATTAGACTTTGAATGAACAAGAAACAAAGTGATTGATCAAGAAAACAAAAACTCTTGGTTACTGTTTTTATGTTGGGGCGTGGGTTTTAAAGAGGAAAAAAAGGGAGAGATTTTGGTAAATTGTCATCAAATAAATGAGGAATTAATCTCGTATTTATTGATTAAAATCTTGACCAAATCATAAGAAGATATCAATCAATTTATAACACAAAAATTGATCTTATCCCCTCTTTAAATCACCTCTATAGGTCGGCCCCATAAGGGCTTCAAATGGGCTTCCCATTTGTTTTTCAAGTCCAATAAACTAAGTACATTACTTAGTTATTATAAGCCCAATATTGATCCCGAGTTACGTAGTTTATTTATATACAGTGAATACAATAAATATGCTATATACAGTGGCACCTCAGTGTATATGTGTGTGACCCGATAGGCTCACATGTGTTTAGCCGTACATTATTTATTATGATATGAGCATACTCCAACGATTGATACATTAATTAAGTTGTGCAATTCATTAATTTGAGTCAATTTTAGCCCACCTCTTATGCGCTTACGGTGGGATATTGGGCTCAAGAAAAAGTTTTCATATATCGCTTATATTACACAATATGTGTAATTCTAAAGCGACAATCCAATGAAATATGTTTTTAAGTGAGTCATCAATCCAGATATTAAAACAAAAATAGGTGGAGTGACCATTTCCAGCGTTCTTACGAAAAAGGTTTCAAAAGTAGTTAATTGTAAGTGACCTTTGGAACACACATGATACCTGATTAACAGATATTTTTTTTTCAAAAAGCGATTATATGCGTATAGAGATGTTATCGAGTACAAGATTATTAAAACAGGTCCATCACTAACTTTCATAAAATACTTGAAAGGAAGTAATATTTTCAATAAAAATGAGACAAATGAAATTATGAAAACCCGATCTTTATTCGAAAAATTATAATCAATATTACAAAAACCGGGTAAGCACGATATTTGAAAATTAAAAACAGACGTGCACCGTATGTATTTAAAAAACTAATTATCTATCAAGACCAAAATTATATCTCATTTATTGATTCGGACCATATTATAAAACTATACAAAAGGCAGGATTGTCGGGTGCAATTAAATGCTGCAACCCGCCTGCCCGACCCGTTATTATTAAATGCGACCCGGTTTATATTTAGCCTGACACGTCAACCCACCGCTCCATTTCTTTATTGAAGTAAACGTGTGGGTGTACGTGTGTCTTCTTCATCTCTCTTTCTTTTCCCTAAACCTCACAGTAACACACAAATAAACACACATCAAACACCTATGTCTTCTTATTCTTTATCAATTGGTAAGTTAATAAATTTTTCTTTGCTACATGATTAATTTCAATTTTTTTACTTCGAATATTGATTTTTGCTTTTTTTTGTTTTGTTTTTGATAGTTGTGTTGAATTGAAATCTGGGTATTGAAGTGGTCAATAATGGAAAAGATCTACACATATGCGTTACCATGCTTTCAATGGAGGTACAATAACAATTTATTTCGTCGTTAATCTACTTTTTAGGTTTAAATGATTTATAAAATTTAGGCTTTGCAATTACTTATGAAAAATTAGGGCTTTTGTTTGAAATTAAGTATTTTCTATTATAAATTGTAACTAGGAAATTAATCGGGTTTTGTTCGTTGTAATTTGTAATTGAGGATTTTTTTTTAATATTGAAATGGGTTGACTGTGATTATGAATTATGTTATTGGTTTTTGGTTTAGAGAAATTTATAGTAATGTTTTTACATAATTTTTAGGTTTTTCTCATTTTAATGTTTTTATCAAAATTTGTTATGGGGTTGGTTATGTTTGGATTAGCTTAAGCTTATTTATGTTGTATTCATACGCTATTTAATGGCTAAAATAAGCTTATCTTGACTTTGTAATCGACTTAAATCGATCAGACTTTGAAAAGTAATTGAATAGGCGTAGATACCCAACACAAGAAAACATAAGGCGCAAAGTTAAAAGTTGTATATATTGCATTACAAATTTTGACACAAAGCAAAGCAAATGCCCCTGAAACCAGATTATACATTGCAAGGAATCAAAGACAACTTGGAACAAAAACATTAAAGATTGTTACAACAGTGACATATATTGTGCTTATTTTTCCATCATAAGTATGACAACTTATAATTTATATGCTACTTTTTTGTTTTTTCTTTAATGTCGCTATTATGTGTTTTTATAACAGGCTGCCACTTTAACTACACAAAGCATGAGAGTGTTTTCTTTTGCAATGTCACCGGATTTAACTGGTAGTATTCGTTTGTTTAAACGTTATGGCCAAAAAGAAAGTAACAGATGCTCGCTGTGGTGAATTATGCGCATGTTTGTTTTGTAACACCAACACAAATACTGATGTGTGCGCCGAATGCTTAGAACAAATCTAGGGTTGGCTGATGCAACTTGAAAGCGAAGGTATACGTTTCTTTTTGCATTTGTTATTGAATATTTGAAACGATCATTCATAGTTTTTACATGTCCATCTGCCGATCTCTTCGTTGCCCCAATTATGGTGTGCGGCGATGTTGATCGGTGTGTGACAATCAACGGTTTAGGTGAGTGCGTAGACATCTGTGTTTTGGCAAGGTAATCGGTGGTTTGTTCCTGATTTTTGTATGGTTTTATAATTATAATTATAAGAGCGAACCCTGTGTAGGGTGGACGAATGGTTGAGTGCGAGAATTTCTAGCCTCAGCAACCTCCACGAACGCAAAGGAGGGAAAGCTGGCGCATACAAGCCAGCCTAAACAGCCAAACCATTTATCATACGCCACTGTCTATTTTCTCGGTGGAAGATATATCACCGTGAACCTCTAAATGTGTATTAAATACCGAGCGATGATGATATTTAGAGAATGTGGTTGTAGTTATGGCTGCCAATGTTGTCTGATAGTGATATTGATTATGGAAACTAGAAGGGGGGTTAAATAGTTTTTACCGTTTTAAATTAAAACTTAGATTATCGACTTATGTGAACTCAAGAGATATACACAAGTGTATATGATAGCGATGCAATAATTAAATAAGTAATCTACGAAATATGAACAAGTAAAGATAAGAAAGATCAAACCGATAACTCAATGATTTATAGTGGTTCGGCTACGAAGCTCCTCTTCGCCCTACTCCACTCCCCAAGTACCCAACTTGAGAGTTATCTTCATTATGTCAACAAGCTCCCTTTAGGCGGAGAAAACCATACACGTCGCGTATACTTTTTCTGGTACTAAGCTAAATACCGAGTTCTACTTCGAGATAGAACCAATCTAACACACCATGTATTTTGAGGCCTAATACTAACCTATCATACACATATGATACACACAACACACAACACAAGATATACAAGATGAATGATTATCACAAACGTGATGACACAACTAAACTATTAACACTTGAAGCTTGACGTCTTCTTGAGTGTTCTTCACTAAAGAGTGGAATGAGTTGATCACTTGTAATGGATTATGTAACAAGTATAATGATCAAAGAATATAAAAGATAAAAGATGTATGTGAAAAATATTTTTCAAGAGTTATCTAATATGAAAGCTTAAGGTTGATATTTATAGGAAAGCCTTTGAAATTCAAATGTTGTCCCAAATAGTTGGATGGTGCAACCCACGGATCCACCATTAGCTGGATCCGTGCCTTGTTATGGTGGATCCGTCCGAGGAGCTGGGACAACATTTGTCATTTTATGATTAACCCTAAATCTATACAAAATATTATTTTGTACTTATACAAAATAGTGATTTGTCGTCGTCAAGTAAACTTTCGACTAAATAACTTGTTTACGTAAACTTTTACGTAGTATGACATTATATCAAAACATGAAAATCATTAAATATAAATATCATTTTTGGGCGAATATTTGTATTAACAATCTCCTCTTTTTTTATGATGACAAAATATAAACTCATGCTTATTAAAAGTTACTAAATAAGTATTTAGTAGATGAGTTTACATATCTTCTCCTCCTTTTTATCGAAGCAAAAAGTGTTGTAGAGACGGTCCTTGTAAGTCTTATTTTTGATGAATGCTAAGTCACTTTGTTACGAATGCAAAGTAAATAAATAACGACTAAGTTGCAAGTGCTCCCCCTTGGTGTATGCTCCCCCTTGCTTGGGGCACCAAGAAATCAAGCTATGGATGCGTGCTACAAAACGAATGTATGAGAACATATAGTTGACACGGTTTCAAAGCATTTGGATTTCATGCCTTGTGGTGCTACAACATTGACAAAAGATGTTGTGAATGTGAGGCATGTCATTTGGATAAACAAAATCCAAAATTTTTGGAGGATTGGGAAAATCTTGATTTCCAAGATTTGGTGATGGATGGTGAATGTTTTCAATTGGAGGTACATTGTTGTGGAGGAGATGTATGTTGTTAATGTTAACAAACAATGGTTGGGTTGATGGTAGTGGTTCAAATCCAGGTGGTGGATTTGGAAAACCAAGAGGTGGTCGTGAAACACGTGGTGGTGAAGATGGATTAGAAGGGCCCGGTGGCCAATTATCCATGGTTTGAGCATAGGGATCATTTGGTGATCTTTGTAGTGGAGGAAGTTCTTGAGGTTCTTGTTTTATTAGAATGACAAAACAAAGTTTAGGTGGAGGTGCAACATGAGTTGGTGTCAGAGACTCACTTGGTGATGATGATGAGGTGTAGTGTATACTCTTGCTAGAGATGGATTTTGATGGAGTGATGAAGAGCCGAGGTGGTGTTGAATGTATGAGAACATATAGTTGACACGGTTTCTGAGCATTTGGATTTTATGCCTTGTGGTGCTACAACATTGACAAAACATGTTGCGGAGGTAAGGCATGTCGTTTGGATGAACAAAATCTAAGATGCTTGGAGGATTGGGAAAATTTTGATTTCCAAGATTTGGTGGTGGATGGTGAATGTTTTTAAGTGGAGGTGCATTGTTGTGGAGGAGAGGTGTGTTGTTGTTAATGTTAACGAACAAAGGTTGGGTTGATGGTAATGGTTTAAATCCGGATGGTGTATTTAGAAAACCGGGAGGTGGTCGAGAGACACGTGGTGGTGGAGATGGATTAAAAGGGCCCGATGTCTAATTTTTCATGGTTTGAACATAGGGATCATTTGGTGACATTTGTAGTGGATGAAGTGCTTGTGGTTCTTGTTTTATCAGAATGACAAAATGAAGTTTAGGTGGAGGTGCAACGTGAGTTTGTGTCGGGAGACTCACTTTGGTGAATGCTGAAGAGGTGTAGTTGGGGGGGAGAGCTTTTGCTAGAGATGGAATTTTGATGAGCTTGAGGTGTTAAGAGGGATATCTATCTAGGAGCGGTGAATGAGTTCTCTCATTTGTTGTTCTCACTTAAGGAATGTTGAGATTAACATAGTATGGATACTTGACACTCCTCTGCGGTTTTTTTCTTTTGAGTTTGATGAAAAGTGTTTTGGATGAACTAGTCATGGCGGTGAACTCGTAAGGTTGTATAAGAGAAATGTGGAGAAGGTGTGAAGAAAATGGTGTTTGAGGATGATGATTATAAGGTGAAAGTGGTGAAGTGGATTGTATAATGGTCCTTGGATTATATGGAGAACATGTTATATCCTAAGGTTTTAGATCACACATAGTACCATATAGCATGGTTATAAGATAAAGTAGAAAAAGTTAAAAATCAAGAAAATTCAAATTTTGGCGCCTGGACTGGGTGAGCCACGGATCCACCAAAACAACGTACAGATCTACCATATGGTGGATCCGTGGGTCGCAGGTTTCAACAAAAATGACCAGAACATCATTTTGCACCCAAAACTTAAAACAAATTATCATGCAAACATCATTATCTTCTACCAAATGTCATTAATACGATAACGATATCCATAAAACATGACAACATATAGTGGGTACGAAGTTTCAACATACATAGATCAAAGTTTTCAATTCATCAATATCCTAACATGGAATCCATAACCAAGGATGCAAATTACCACATACCACAAGAACATATAGGCATAAGACAAGCATAATCATTTTTGCTTCTCCAAGTACTTGGTGATGGTGCCAACATAGCGGTTCAAGCATTTAAACATTCCTCTCTTCTCTCGTTGGGCTTTGGTTAGATCCTCACTGTCGGATAGTTCATCATAGAACTCGAGAAAAGATGGTGCTTCATTGTCATCGGATGATGAAGATGAAGAGGAGATGACCGAGGGAAAGGCAATTTTCTTTCCCTTTTCTTTGCTAGGATTCCTTGAAATGTCTAGAGGATCCATGACATGTTCATGAAATGTGAACCTAGCAATTGGGACAATGGCTTGAGGGTTTGTGGTAAGGATGTGATTGTAAAGACGGGTCAAAAGCATGGCAAATGACATGGGGCCATTACGTTTGTTTATGACTTTTTCCATTTGATAAATAATCATTGAAGTGAAGTTGAACTTTCTTCCAATGGTTAGGTAGTAAAGCATGTATGCAGTGCATGCATTCACCTTGTTTCTTTTGTCAAGAGAGCAAAAGAAATTTTCCCTTAAGAAAAGTTCTCATCCTTTCAAATCGGGACGAATGTCGTCAAGGTAGAATTTGTTGGAGTCTCTTAGAAGTTGAGTTTGATTGGTTCTAGGAGTGGTGATGTTCTTTTTGATGAGGTCATGTTCAGGGCCAAAGAAATTTCTATTGGGATGATCATCAAGAGAATTTAGTGACCATCTGCTTGTGTAAAAAGTTTCCAGGGCATATGGAGTTTGAAAGATTCGAGAGAGTTTAGATGAAGTTAGCTTAAAGGTGAATTGACCAAGCTTGAACTCAATGTAAGGACATTGCTCCTCATTTCTTTTGACTTTAAGACTATGATAGAATTCAACTACAAATCTAGGACATATGGGTTCGTTAAAAGTAAGAAAAGGCTCGAGGCCTACAACTTGAAAGAATGGAAGCATATTGTTTTCAAAGATGAAAGATGGAGTAACGATTCTTCCTTCATGGAAGAGACTTTTTTCGAGGTGCGTAAGACTCCTGAGTTCTTCATCCATTTGTCCTATAACGATTGACTCTAGGTAGATACTATTTAGTTCGTTGGTAATCCATTTATGTCGTGATTTCACCTATAGATAAATGACAATGACTCAATAAGCGAAAAATAGAAATATAATATAAACTCTAAGTGTGTGTTCATATCCACTTGATGTGGGGGTGCGATTTGGTTGACTCAAATAAAAGAAAATAGCGGATAATGTAAAATAATAAGCAAACCTTAAATGGCACAACCTATGTTTGATATTGCTCTAGATGAATGGAACGAAAAATACTTATGAATTAAGCACCTCGTATATACATTCATTAGACCTAATGCATGAAGAAAAATGTTTTTGCGTTGTATTAACAATGTGGTTCAATAGCCCTTGTTTTGAAAAATTCCTAGAAGTGAAGTTTTATTCAAAAATTATAACTTGGGGTTTTTGGCGAAAAGTGATTTTTGCCGAATCACTTCAATTATGCTTTCTAAGTGTCATAATAGTTATACATTACTATATCTTAGTTTTAATTGAGAGCAAAAATAACAAGAAAAATCAAAATCCTCAAATTATGTAATTTGATTAAAATCAAAACCCTAGATATGAAATTAAGAAGAAAATAAGATTAAATCACTTACAATAGTATGGTGTGTTTGATTATCGCTTATTCACATTGAAACAACCCAAGCTCACCAACCTACATCCCACCACTGTATACTGCAAAATAGTCGTCAGTGTGTTAGATAAAATAGATAAATGACAATGACTCAATAAGCGAAAAATAAAAATATAATATAAACTCTAAGTGTGTGTTCATATCGACTTGATGTGGGGGTGCGGTTTGCTTGACTCAAATAAAAGAAAAATAGCGATAATTAAAAGTAATAAGCAAACCTTAATGCACAACATATGTTTGATATTGCTCTAGATGAATGGAACAAAAAATACTTATTAATTAAGCACCTCGTATATACATTCATTAGACCTAATGCATGAAGAAAAATGTTTTTGCGTTGTATTAACAATGTGGTTAAATAGCCCTTGTTTTGAAAAATTCCTAGAAGTGAAGTTTTATTCAAAAATTATAACTTGGGGTTTTTGGCGAAAATTGATTTTTGCCGAATCACTTCAATTATGCTTTCTAAGTGTCATAATAGTTATACATTGTTATATCTTAATTTTAATTGTGCGAAAATAACAAGAAAAATCAAAATCCCCAAATTATGTGATTTGATTAAAATCAAAACCCTAGATATGAAATTAAGAAGAAAATAAGATGAAATCACTTACAATAGTATGGTATGTTTGATTATCGCTTAATCACATGAATCAACACTGTTTACTACAAAATTAGTCGGTCAGTGTGTTTGATAAAATAGAATTGGCCAATGAATGATTAATTAGGCGCTGACTGCATGTATTCATAAAATACCCTCTTTCTCCCTACCACTTGACTTTATCTCCCTATTTATATTCGATTTTAAAAAAATTTAAAAAGTAATGTTATTAACATACATTATACTTTTGCTTATATATATGTATTATTTATTGGTGTATTTCTACTTATTAAAAATTGTGTCGAAATGGATTTGGTTGTATACTCGTTGGCCCATTGATCAATGTTGGTTCTTAAAACATGTGATGATATTCATGAAAAAGTTATGTAATTTATACGGTTTTGTTTTAGTTACATTCACCTTTTATACAATAAGTTTTATACATTAACATTATCATGTAACATATTTAATTAAATTACAGTGGAGGTTAATATGGTAATTTTATTTGTTCAGAACTGATATTAAGGAATTTATCAAACACTTAGTAACATTTTGGCTTAGCACCTTTGAATTATTCAGCACATTTGTATTATTTAGTGCTAAATTGTACAATTTTATCAAACAACCCCGTAGTCTTAGATTGATGATTAGTTGATGATCTCAGTGATTAACTACTCTAGTTTCCTCTTCTTATGATTTGGTTTAGAGGGTTTTAATGTTTGAGTTCGTAGGTGTGTTTGTATAATAAAAGTTGTGGTCCCAATTTGTTCAAAATCTGTTATTTACCCCCGTACTGAGACTCACGGATCCACTAAATAACGCACGGATCTCCATATGGTGGATCCGTGATCCGCAGGTGTCCAAAAAATATGAACATGGTTGATTTTTAAGCAAATTAAGATATGGTGTTATGTTTTTGGCAATTGGAGTGTGTTATACTTACTATTATGTGTATGTGATACAATTTTCAGAGTCGACGTGCAAGTTTTGACTAAACCGTGCAACTTGTCGTGAATTTCCAGATGAAATTTCAACGTAGTCGATCCTACTAGGAGTGTGTTAGTTTTTAGCATAAGTTTGACCATACTAAAACACAATATTTATGAACATTTAGACTCAACAAAACATCGTCAACACAAGTGTGAGTTGCAATTCGATGATTGTTCTTTTCGCCCTTTTTCAATCGATTTCGTAATTTCATGTATTGACTATACATGTAAATTTTGAAAATATCTATGGTCGTTTTATTGATATTTTCCCTATATAATAAAATTCTAATCTCGATTATGTTCATGATCGAAAGTTTTTAATTGAGTTTTGTATTATTTGATTAAATTAGAATAACATCGATTGAATAAATGATTAATTACTTCAATAAAATATCCGCTTACTATTGATTTTTGGAATTGAAGAAAGGATCACTATCCATGATAAGGTCCATCATTCCTAATGTAACATTTCGTATTTAAGGTCACTATTTATCCTGAACTTATATTTAATCTCTAAATTTTATTGAATTAATTTATTGATAATAGCCTGTTTTTATTAAAATCGTCATTTTAATCATTCGCGATTCCTACTTTGGATAATTAACAGTTTAGCGATCGGGAAATCAACCATTCCATATTTTAGCTTCGGAATCTTAATTGTTCTTATTTTTGTATTTTTGACTTGTCAAAATTATGTTTTTTTTACAATTAAAAATAAGTTAATTAGACATATAGGCCTAAGAACCATGTAATATAAATTTAACCAAACAAAAATACCCAACCAAGCCCACCCTTATAGGGAGGGCTGGTCATAAGCTTAAACAAACGACCCCTTTTATTTTTTCTTTCTTTTATGGAAAATCAAGTTATTTTAATTCCCTAGAACATCCCTCTTATCTCCCTTTGTTCCTTAGACATGTTTGGATCATCCTTAAGAGCCCTACTATAAGATCTAGGGGAAAGCTTAGTGCTAGGCAAATCTTCATTATCAAAGGGTGGTGACTTGGTTGAGGATGAGGTGCTTAATTGAGTACGCTTAGATTTTCCTACATTCCTAGTTCTTTTGGGTGGAGGCTTCTTGGGTTGTTTTGCCTTAAGTGAGGACATTTTCTTAGGGACAAGTTTGTAACATTCATCAAATGATCATTATGCCATGTTTGCTTTAAGATTCTTAAAGAGACGAGTTAAGATCATGCCATACGGTAGAACTTTATCTCGTCAATCTCTAAAGAAGTACATCCTCCTAATGATAAAGTAGGCAAGGTTGAAGGGTTGTCCATTTTCTAGGCAGTACAACATCAAGGCAATAATTGCTTGAGTGGCGGAATAGACGTTTTCCCTAATGACTAGTTCACAAGGTCTAAGGTGATCAAAAAGCTCATTTATTTCGATTTGGTTTGGCAATTTGTGGATGGTGTTTCCTTCTTTGTCTATCTTTTCATGAACGGTTCTTCTATGGATTAGGTTTCGGATATCATCAAGAGCAGGAAGACGTGAATTATAAGGTTCAATTTGCTTTAAGGTTTTCTCAAGTTCATCTAGACCACATGCATCAGAGTAGATATAAATGCCTTGATTAGGGAGATGGGTAAGCTTGGCAAATTGAGCAAGGGAGAGGTTGAAATAATGATTGTTGATAATGAATTGGATTGAGAAATGGTTGTTGGAGTCTCTTTCTAGCTTAAGAGTTTTATAAAACTCAAAGATAAACCTAAGACAAATTTGCTCATCTAGAGATAGCAAGCAATCAAAACCTATGGCGGTAAACTTGGCCACTGAGTCATCACTAAGGTCAGTGTAGAAAGATGGGTCAATGGTTCTCCCTTCATGAACATATATACTTTCTAAAGTCCTATAGATATCCTTAAGTGTATTGGACATGTTGGGATCATTGTAGATTTTTAGAGCATAAGCATGGGTTTTCTTGTAGTCTTGTTGGTATTCGCTTGGCATTTTGGCACCTACGTGGTTTATGGTGATTTTGATGAGAAAATATTATAAATGAAACATAATATTATTCTTAAGTGTGTATTTTTATAGACTTGATGTGGGTGTGCGGTTTGCTTGACTCAATCAAAAGAAAAATAGTGATAATACTAGTAATAAGCAAACCTTCATGCACAACATATGTTTGATATTGCTCTAGACGAATGAAGCAAAAAATGCTTATGAATTAAGCACCTCGTATATACATTCATGAGACCTAATGCAAAAAAATATGTGTTTACGTTGTATTAACAATGTAGTTAAACAACACATGGTTTTGAAAACATTCCTAAACGTGATTTGATTAAAAGCATAATTTAGGGTTTTAGTCAAAAATTGAGTTTTTGGTGAGTCGCCTTAATTATGCAATTCTAACATCTACGAGAATCATAATAGTTATACACTATTATAATTTAATGCTAATTGCACAAAAATAACAAGAAAAATCAAAATCCCCAAATTATGTGATTTGATTAAAATTAAAACCCTAGATATGAAATTAAATAGAAAATAATATGAAATCACTTACAATAGTTGTTATAGATTGATGATTTGTTAATGATCTTGTAGATTAATTGCTCCAATTGCCGATTTGTGTTATGTTTGATTGAAGGTTTTAGTGTTTGAGTTCGTGGGTGTGTTTGTATAATAATAGTTGTGGTCCCAATTTGTTCAAAATCTATTATTTACCCGCGTTCTGAGACTCACGGATCCACCTAAATAATGCACGGATCTCCATATGGTGGATCCGTGATCCGTAGGTGTCCAAAAAATATGGACATAGTTAATTTTTAAGCAAATTGATATTTGGTGTTATGTTTTTGGCAATTGGAGTGTGTTATACTTACTATTAGGAGTATGTGATATAATTTTCGGAGTCGAAGTCCAAGTTTTGAGTGAACCGTGCAACTTGTCGTGAATTTCCCGATGGAATTTCAACGTATTCAATCCTACTAAGAGTGCATTATCTTTTAGCATAAGTTTGACCATTACTAATAACACAATTATTTATGAACATTTAGACTCCACAAAACATCGTCAACACAAGTGTGAGTTGTAATTCGATGATTGTTCTTTTCGCCCTTTTTCAATCGATTTTGTAATTTCTTGTATTGACCATACATGTAGACTTTGAAAATATTTATGGTTATATTAATGATATTTTCTCTATCTAGTAAAATTCTAATCTCGATTATGTTCATGATCAGAAGTTTTGTAATTGGAACTTGTAATGAGAATTAACATCTTTTGAATAATGATTAATTACTTCATTAGATTTCCTTTTACGATTATTTTTTATATGGTGGAGAATCACTATCCATGATAAGTTTCATCATTGCTAATCATAATCTTAAATAATTAAATACTTTACGTTTTAATGGTTTAGTAAATATATCGACTATTTTATCCTCGGATGCAACTTTCTCGATAGAAATATTGCCCTTTTAGACGTTATCGTGTAGAAAGTGGTGATGTATTTCTATATGTTTAGTTTTAGAGTGTTGTATGGGGTTTTTATTTAAGTCGATGGTGCCTTTATTGTCTCACATAATCGGAACGTCGTCGAGGCGTATGACGTAGTCGATGAGAGCTTGTTTCATCCAAAGTGCTTGTTGACATGCCTTCCCGGCGAAGACTTATTCGGCTTCGGTCGTGGAGATAGAAAGGGTCGTATGTTTCTTAGCGAACCAAGATGTTAAACAACATCCCATGAACGTACAAACGCCACTAGTGCTTTTGCGATCAACGTAATCGCCCGCGTGGTCGGAGTCGGCATAAACTATAGTTTCTATTCCGGTACCTTTAGGATACCATAATCCTAAGTGACTAGTTCCTCTAATATACCTAAATATACGCTTAACGGCTTCTAAATGGGTAGTCTTAGGATTTTCTTGGAAACGAGCACATAAGCAAACACTAAACATAATATCGGGCCTACTTGCAGTTAAATAAAGTAAACTACCAATCATACCTTGATATTTAGAGTTATCCACGGAGTCGGCTTCATCGTCCTTAGTGAGCTTGATCTTCGTTGACATTGGCGTCTTGGTTGGTTTGGAATCTTCCAACCCGAACTTCTTTAACATCTCCTTGATGTACTTGGATTGATTGAAGAATATTCCGTCTTCCATTTGTTTGATTTGAAGACCCAAGAAGAAGTTCAACTCCCCCATCATACTCATCTCAAACTCGTCGTGCATGATTTTCGCAAAATCATCACATAAGTTTTGACTCATAGAACCAAATATAATGTCGTCGACATATATTTGAACAATGATAAGATGTGACTTTGATTTCTTAGTAAAAAGTGTGTTATCAACCATTCTCATTGAATACTCGTGTTTTATCAAAAAATGCTTTTAGTCTATCATACCAAGCTTTAGGAGCTTGCTTAAGACCATACAAAGCTTTCTTAAGTTTATAAACATAGTTTGGTTTTTGAAAATCAATGAACCCCGGAGGTTGAGCAACATAAACCTCTTTGTTTATAAAACCGTTTAGAAAAACATTTTTTACATCCATTTGATATAATTTAAAATCATTTGCACAAGCAATAGCAAGAAGTATTCTAATAGACTCTAATCTAGCTACCGGAGCATATGTTTCATCATAATCTATACCTTCTTGTTGATTATATCCTTGTGCTACTAATCTAGCCTTATTTCTAGATACTATACCATTTTCATCTAATTTATTTCTAAAGACCCATTTCGTTCCGATGACCAATTGACTTATGGGTAAAGGGACTAATTCCCAAACATCATTAGCTACATATTGATTTAGTTCTTCTTGCATAGCTACAACCTAACTTTCATCTTTTAATGCCTCTTTGACATCTTTAGGTTCTATTGTAGATATAAAACAAAAGAAATTACTATGATTTTAGGCTTGAGACCTTAAGGTTCTTTGATTAAGATTTCCTATGACTTGATCTAGTGGATGATTTTTGGACTCCTTAATGTTCATGATTTCGTCAACTTCTATCGACTCATCTTCTTCATTATTATTATTTACTACTTTGGTATTCCTTTTAATGGCTTCTTCTTCACCAATATCATCATCAACCAATGGTGATAATTTGGTATGTGGAGGACTTTCATCGAATGTCACGTTGAGTGATTCTTCGACTTTCATTGTATGTTTATTAAATACTACATAAGCTTTACTTTTTTGAGAATACCCTAGAAAAACACCTTCGTATGACTTTGGGTCAAACTTGGGTAGATAGTCTTTAGTATTCAAAATGAAGCACTTGCTTCCAAATACTTTAAAATATTCTAAAGAGGGTTTCCTACCTCTAAATATTTCATAAGGGGTTTTTCCTAGTATTGGTCAAATTAATATTCTATTTAGTATGTAAGTTGACGTATCAACGGCATTACACCAAAACTTTTGTGGAAAAGTTTGTTCGTTAAGCATAGTCCTAGACATCTCTTGTAAGGTCCTATTCTTTCTTTCTACTACCCTATTTGATTGTAAAGTACGTGGAGCCGAGAAGTTATGAGTAATGCCTTGTGCATCACAATAAGCTCCGAATTGTACTTCATTATCAAATTCTCGACCTTGATCCGTTCTAATAGCTATTATAGAACTACCTAGTTGGTTTTGAATTTTCCTACTTAATATGTTTTTGTTTCTCAAAAGCTTCATTTTTAGTCTTTAGAAATCTAGTCCATGTATACCTAGAATAATCATCTACTACAACTAAGGTGTATAGATTACCTCTATAGCTTTTAATTGCCAATGGACCAAATAAGTCCATATGTAATAATTCTAAACATCTTTATTGGAAACCATATTTTTAGCTTTATGACTTGTATGAGCTTGCTTCCCAATTTTGCAAGCATCACAAAAATGTTTATCATATTTTAGCTTAGGTAAGTTTCTAACTAATTCTTTAGATGACAACGATTGAATTAAAGGCATATTTGCGTGACCAAGTCTTCTATGCCATAAGGTAGAATTATCCACTACCGTGGCAAGACATAATTTGTCTTGAGACTTATTTCCTAATTTCATTACGTATAAACCATTTTTCCTAATCCCGTTTCCTATGATTTTACCATCTTTAATTATTTCACTACCTTCTTTCATGAATAAGACTTGACACTTATTGTTATAAATTTGACAAACACTAAGTAAGTTAAATGTTAAGTTATTTACGTGTTCTACATTAGATATAGTAAGAGCGTCATTAGAGAGCGTACATTTTCCTATGATCTTTCCTTTTAAGTTACTTCCAAAAATAACATTACCTATGTCGTATGCTTTGTAGGTAGAGAATAAACTCTTGTTACCGGTCATATGTTTGAAGAAACCACTATCTTTGATCCACTCATCCGGTTCCAAGCATGTGCTCAAGCATACCTATTTCAACAAAAACAAATTCAAGCGTTTGATCCCCAATATCTCATGGGTCCAAAAATGTTAGTGTTGTACATCCCTTGCATTTGTTGTAATTGATTGGGATATTGAAATGAGATACAATTTCCTATATGTATAAAGCCTTGGCTTTGATGGTTGTTCCAATGCATAGGATAGAAGTTTTAATGAATTGGTTCTCTAGAGTTTCTTCTAGGTTGAGGTGTGTTATGTCTTGGTTGAGAAGAGATATTTCTCCTAGGCGGAGGTGTTTTTGATCTAGACTTGATTTTCACATAACCTATACCGCTTTTGAGTGATGGTTTTAAAGACGGTTTCTTTGACTCATCAATGCTATTATGTGTTAGTTTCTTCTTAGTAATAAAAAAATCCGATCTAGAAGACATAGGTGGACTAAAAACGTGTTCTGTCCCTTTTTCGCCATTGGTGCGACTCACGGATCTAGGTAAGGTGGATCCGTGCACCTTTATGGTGGATCCGTCCATCGCTTTTTCAGCGGACAATCCAACAAAACTCATGGTTTTAGTTCCGCTTGTTGATGCTTTACCGATATCAAATCCTAGACCTACTTTGCAACTAGGTGACTTTTGATTGTTTAACATTTCTCTTAGTGAATTAGCGCTTTTATCAAATTTAACAAATTTAACATGAGTTTCCTTAAGTTTGGCATTTTCCAATTTAAGTTCTTCACATGACTTACACGCAATCTCAATTTCTTTACTTCTCTCAAGTTTCTTAATTTTCTCGTTCAATTCTAAAATTTCTTTTTCTAAAAGATCTCTTTTAGTTTTCAAATTTTATTCTTGTTAATGATTTTTAAGTTAATTTCACATAAGCTATCGTATTCTATTTGCATACTATCATTATAAAGAGAAGATGCATTATCACTATAGTCAAAAGAGTTAAGAGCTACCTCATTTGACGATTGAGCCATGAGACAAGTTTCATCGTTAGTTTTGTCTTCGGCGTCATTTTCGCTATCGCTCCAAGAACCTCCAATGAAGGCATTTTGATCTTTGTTGCAAGATGGTTTTGGACAATCGCCAATGAGATGATTTGGATCACCACATTTAAAACATTTTTGGTCACTCTTTCCTTTCTTCTCATCCTTTTGTCGGAACGACTTCTTTTCTTCTCTTGGTTGCCTAACAAATTAACCCTTTCTTCTAAAGAACTTTTTGGCCATAACATATTCTTCGTCATCGCTTTCGGATGTCGAAGTTTCATCATCACTAGACTCTTTCTTAGCTTTTAAGGCGATGGACTTAATTCTTTCCTTTTTTCCTCTATAAATTTCAGAATCTTTTTCCATGACTACTTCATGTACTTTTAGATTGCCGATAAGCTCATCTAGAGCTAGTGATGACAAATATTTCGATTCTTCAATCGTTATGACCTTTGCTCTCCATTTAGGATGTAGAGCCTTAAACTTCCTAACAAGTTTCTTGCTAGAGGAACCCTTCGGCAAGTACTTTAAGACTAGTAATAATAGTGTTAATCTAGCAAAACCGCCTATAAATAGATTCTTCTTCACGGATAGTAAAGTTAGATTTATTATTCTATTGTTGAACAAGAAGATCATTTTATTATCCTTTACGTGCTATTACCTTGATGTGAATTAACCACGATTGCCAAATAACTTATAGCCGTTTTACTCACTAAAAAATTCTTTCGTATTCCTATATATAGGTAAATCATAAATAAAGAACCATTTTAGCTTCTCATTAATTTTTAGCAAGTTTCTTTTTAAGATCATCGGATTGTTCTTCAAAAGGAACAACCTCTACACTTTTAGGTAACTTTGTTATTTATGCAACCGGATGACGAAATCACCATTCAAAAAAATATGCCAAAGAACTAAATCTGTTTGCTTTCACATAAGTTCAATCTATTTTTCCAATAAATAAAATGAATCACATTTAAAAAGAGGTGTCCTTGCATTGAATTTCCGTTCTAGATATTTATCCGAATCCATAGATCGATTCAATCTTTAATGTATAATAAAACGTTTAAAGATCTTGGGTGGCCCTTGGCTCTGAGATCAATTATGGAAACTAGAAGGGGGGGTTGGAATAGTTTTTTACCATTTTAAATTATAACTTAGATTTCGACTTATGTGAACACAAGAGATATACACAAGTGTATATGATAGCGATGCAATAAGTACATAAACAATCTACGAAATATGAACAAGTAAAGATAAGAAAGATCAAACCGATGACACAATGATTTATAGTGGTTCGGCTACAAAGCTCCTCTTTGACCTACTCCACTCCCGAAGTACCCGACTTGAGAGTTATCTTTACTATGTCAACAAGCTCCCTTTAGGCGAAGAAAACCGTACACGTCGCTTACACTTTTTTTGGTACTAAGCTAAATACCGAGTTCTACTTCGAGATAGAACCAATCTAACACACTAGTGTATTTTGTGGCCTAAATACTAACCTATCATACACATATGATACACACAACACAGTAAAACGAACACAAGATATACAGATGATTGATTATCACAAACGAGATGACACAACTAAAACTATTAACAACTTGGGAAGCATGAACGTCTTTTTGAAGTGTTCTTCACTAAAGAGTGGAATGAGTTGATCACTTGTAATGGATTATGTAACAAGTATAATGATCAAAGAATATAAAAGATAAAAGATGTATGTGAAAAATATTTTACAAGAGTTGTCTAAAATGAAGACTTAAGGTTGCTATTTATAGGCAAACCTTTGAAATTCAAATGCTGTCCCAAACAGCTGGACGATGCGACCCACGGATCCACCAACACCTGGATCCGTGCCTTGTTATGGTGGATCCGTCCGAGGAGCTGGGACAACATTTTTCATTTTATGATTAACCCTAAATCTATACAAAATATTATTTTGTACTTATTAAAACTAATTGTTGGGAAATACAAGTCAAAAGGTCAACGTACTGCTAAGCAAAAGGTCAAAGTACTGCTAAGTTGAAGATCAAAGTACTGTCTTTTTAGTATGGAAAAGTCAACGTACTGCCGTGGATAAAGGAATCTTAAAGGATTATTATTTAAACGGTTATGTTAGTAATTATCTTGTAACAGTTATCTTAAGATAGTATTGATCATGTTTATGTCATACAAGTACTGTACACCTACTAGAGTTAATCTTTAGTTTATAAAAGGATCTGAGCTCTAGGAAGGTATTAGATCTATATGAACAACGAACAACAAAAGCACAATAGCAAAAAGCATTAGTTAGTGATATTAGAGATTAGTATTGTATAGGGACTGCAATTTAGGCAGATTCTAAAGAGTTTATAATACAAACTTTTTGATTAATGCATTGTGTGTATCTTCTTGGCACTAGCCAACTAGATTCCGCATAGTTGAACAGTAACAGATGTTTCATTAAGAATATCGATCTACAAGTGGTATCAGAGCTTGTGTAGTGACTCAGATACTAGAAGAACTTTTAATCATTTCGAAATCTTTCAAAACTCCTAAAAGATGTATGAAGCTAAACCTATCCCTCCCACCTCATCCGTCACTGCACTAAGAATCCCTATGATCAAGAAGGGTGAATATGACCTATGGTCCATGAAGATGCGATAGTATATTGCTATCACTGATTATATACTATGGGATATAATCACCAATGGAGACCAAGCCACAACTGATACCTGCCATCCTCGTCACACCAAAAAACTTTCACTTTGCGCCACGCAAGAAGAAACAATGATAAAGCCCTCAACATATTGCTTTCTACAATTCCTGATAAGACTATCTGCTTAGGTTTCATGATGCAACAATTGCCAAAAACCTTATGGACACAAAAGCCTTAAAAGCAAGATTTGGAGCAATGTAGCATCAAAGAAGATGCAAACAATTCTTTTGAAAACAACAATTCGAGACATTTACTATCCAGATCTAGAGAAAAGCTAGATTCCAGCATAAAATACGAAAAGTTTCAGTAACATTCTTATATGGCGTTGAATTATATGATCTAAAGTGACCCTTGAAGATGCGAATATTTGAAGTTTCCTAAAGAAGTTTAAAAACCATCTGCTGTGGCCATGTTGTTGCTACAATGATTCGGAGGACAACCTGATTGGAATGAATTTGGAGTTTGAATGATCTCTACAACAACAACTGAAGTATAATGAGCATGAATTGAAGGGTGTTTCAAATTCCAGCTCACAAAATATTGCTTTTCTATCCACAGAAGTCAAAGGCAGTACTTTGAAACAAAGTACTGCTGATCTAGCAAATATCCCAAAAGGATATACTCAGGCTACCTCAAGCAAGGTGCAAAATGCTCCTAACTTGTGCTTTCCCACTCAGATGATATCATATTTCCTTCTTTGCTCAACAAGACACATCAATGCCAACAAACGCATGATATTAAGACTCTGCTGCAAATTGATGAAGGAGATGCTATGGAAGAATTGACATTCGATGGCAGATGCACTATGAAAACTGCAAGATAAGGAATTTAAGAGAAAACAGGAAACCATTACCTCAAGCCAAAGAATGGGATTACCTTTCTTGATAAGTCAAAAGATTGAAATGCTTTAAACTATCAAAAGTTGGTCAATTTGCTAGGGAGTGTAGATTTGCTAAATACAGGAAGAACAGAGCAAATGGTCCATATGTAATGAAAAAGAGGATTGTGGCTATTGAAGATCAAACTCAAAAGCCTTTGGTGGCTACAGACAACAATGAAAGAAATGACTGACCAAGATTTATGCTAAACCAGTGACAATTTGCTAGATGGCACTGACTGAAGTTGAACAAGATGATGGACATGGAGTTTTGATGTCCCAGAACATGGTGCCTTTGGACAAGAAGGACTTGGTATTTTGACTAGAGTAACAAAGCTGATGATACAACCAGTGTCTCAACTTTGATGGCTACAAACTCAGAGGTACCTACGTTCCAATGTTAGTAAAATCTATAAAAAGTTTCTTGAAATTATCAACTGAAAGAGATAATATTTCAAAAAGGCTAGGACTAAAATAGCAGGATATCAAATGAGCCTAGAATCATTAGAAGCCGTGATACTTAACACATGACAAGAATTCGAATTAAGCATGGGTGATAAGTATGAAACAATGGAATATGACATAAAGATAAGGGATTTGAAACTAGAAGAAAAACAAAGGAACTAGATCAAGCCTCTAAAAAAAGAAGATGATTATCAAGTAAACTTGAAAAAATGGTCAAATGCTTCAGTACTGTCAAAATTAAGTTCTAAACAAACAAAATATTTGTCGTGATAAATCATGTATAGGAATTTGGGTTGAGTCTAGTAGTGGAATGGAAAGTGACAATTCTTCTGGAATACTACTTCGATTGAATCTTTTATCAAGACTTCAAAAGACAAAAGATTCCATTCGGATAACCATCCACCAACAGGTACTAATCAGACCACATAGGGCAATTATCCTCTTACAGGGATAGATGAACTAGCCATTTATGGGGGAATAAGTCCTAATCAAGAGAATACAAAGTCTAGTCAACCAAAATTGATAGAAAATAAAGTCATAATTGAAATTGGGTTGAAGTGATGATGAAGAGACAGTTTTAAACTCTCAGAAATCACAAGACAACTGTTTACAGAACTTCGAACTCAGAAAATAGTGAAACATCTTTCGAAAACAGGTCACCTAGCAGTCAAAACAGTGTTGGTCAAGTATCTAGGAAAACGGGTTTTGGGCACAAAGGGGGTAAATTATGTTTTGTATGTTACAGTCCTAATCACCTAATCAAGGATTGTAATCACATTAAAAAACCTTCAAACAAACCCAAACTCATAAACCTAAGGAAACAACAGTGTTCAAGGACACAAGACCAGTTTGGAACAACTCCAAAGAGTGAACCATAGTAATACACCTCGCGCTTGCAACTCTAGGTACTCATCACCAAAGGAGGTCTTTTCATCCATCATCATACAACAAGGGAAAGGTTTGAAAAGAAACTGCAGACAAAAATGACGATGACTGAACCAGTACCTTCAAAAAGTACTGCTAATGTGGTTTATCAAGGTACTGCTAGACCAAAAGTACCACACGCAGTACCTTCACAAAGTACTGATAGACCTTATTATCCAAGGATGGATAATACAAGACCTAGAACCTCAAGTTTTTCACCATCATCAAGGTCTTCTACCACAAGGACTCCTCACAGACCACAAAGACCCAAGAAAATTGTGAAATCTATCTGGGTAAAGAAAGGAAGTACTGTTGGATCACAAGCAGTACTTCCACAAACTGTCAAAGAGAGTGCCATGATCAAATCAAATCAAACATGGAGACCAAAAGGAGCTTATCTAGATTCTGTGAATAGGGATAATGGATCTTACACACTCAAGCAATTTGAGTATGTAACTCATAGGGGTATCCAATCAGTTATGACTTGTGGGGTCCCTAAAAAAGTCTAAATTCTTTAACTTGTATGTAACAAGGCAATCCAGAAGAAGATCTCAAAGACTAGGTTTTTTTTTTCCTATTATTGACAGTGGAGCGCTGGGAATATGACAGGAGACAAGGACAAGCTGTCCTGATTTTAAAGAGTTCAAGGTGGGTTAGGTGCTTTGAAAAGACTCTAAAGGAGGAAGAATCTAGGAAAGGAACCATCAAGAAGACATCCTGCATAACTTTGAGAAAGTCAGCTATGTCGAGAGCTTAAGTTCAATCTCCTTTCTGTCTCTCAAATCTATGATAAGAAGCACAAGGTCCCCCTCTTCACTGACAAGGAGTGTCTTATCTATCTCCATGTTTTAAGTTTTGTTGATGAAGACAACTGGTGATACTTCTAGCTCCAGAAAGAATGATGTTACACAGACTGGATTCTAAAGAATATATTACCGCTCTGGAGGAATCACTAGTTTGTTTGCAAAGGCAACAACAGGATGAATCTGTCTTATGCACAGAAGTATGGGCATGTCAACTTCATCAAGAACAATAACAATTGGTAAAGGCGATCTGGTTAGAGGTTTACCTTCCAAGACATTCAAGCTTGAGCATTCATGTTTGGCATGTAGAAAGGGTAAACAGCACAGGGCTTCTTGCAAGAAGATTGAAGAAAGAACAGTCAGAGAACCTCTTGAATTGCTCCATATAGATCTGTTTGGACCTGTCTTAGTAGAGAGTGTAAAATAGATAAAGAACTACTTGTGTCACTGTTGACTGTAGTAAATTCAATGGGTGTTTTTCTTGGCTACAAGGATGAGACATATGAAATGCTCATGATTGATCTGGGGTTAGAAAACAAGCTAAGACATAAAGTGAAGGAAGACCATCAAGGTGTGACCAGTGCGAACAGAGTTCAAGAATCAACAATCAATGATTTGTACCCCGAAAGGAATCAAGAGAGAATATAGCATTGCAAGGACTCCATAGCAAAAATTGGTTTGCAGAAAGGAAGAATGAGGACTCTCATTGAGCTGCTTGAAACTATGTTAGCAGACCCCCTTTTACCTATTCAATTTGGCTGAAGCAGTATCTGCTTGTTATGTGCTTAATAGAGTTTTGGTGACTAAACCTCAAATGAAGACTCCTTATGAAATTTTGATGGGAAGATCCCCTAACATCAGTTTCATGAGACCTTTTGGATGTCCTCTGACTATACTTAATACCCTAGATCATTTGGGTAAGTTTGATGGCAAGTCAGAAGAAGGCTATCTGTTGGGATACTCTACTAACACAAGGGTTTTTAGAGTCTATAACAGGGTCACAAGAAAGGTGTCAAGACCTGTCTTTCATGTAAACTTTCTTGAAATCGAGGAGAATCAAAAAGAAAAAGGTCTGATTGGATGTTTTGATCTTGAACTTAAAACTCCTTCAATGAATTACATTCCTGAAAGAAAAAAACTATGCTGATTCAAGAGGACAAGAAACTGCTTGTAATGATGTTGAAGATTTAGATGACCAGCAGTTTATTGTTCATGGTCCAAGCATTAATGCAGTTCAGAATAAGCATTCAGAGGAACATACTGCTGACAAAGAAGTTCCATTGTTCTCTGACGAACAAGCTCTACATGATGAGCTTGTGAGTTTGATGCATCAAGAATCTCTTGCTAAATCTCATAATGATGCCCAAAGGAACGCCTTTGAAGAGGAGAAGAGAAGAATAGCACTTGAAAAGGGCAAAGACAGTGTCAACAGTACTTTCACTCTACGTACTGCTAACACACCTTCTCAAAGTACTGGTAATACACCTACAGATTCTGATGATGATGTTCCAAAAGATGGTGTTTTCTCTACAAATTCTTTTGATGATGAAAATACAGTGTCGGGGTTCAAACAAGAAGAAAGCTTCAAGACAGTACTTCAAACCAACATCAAGCATTGCTGTCTTTTATATACAAACAACAGAAAAACACGAGTTAAGAATTATTAGTATTGTATTAGGGATCTGCAATTTAGGCAGATTCAAAAGGTTTATAATAGAAATCGTTTGAGAAACTGTTGTGTGTTCTTCTTAAGTACTGCCAACTAGATTCCGTATAGTTGACAGTATATATATCAGTGTCTCATAACAGGAATAACGATCCTAACAAATTGGTATCAGAGCTTGTAAGAAACCTCTGATCTAGAGAAGAACTTTTAATCAATCAAAATCTTTCCTAAACCAATAAAAGATGTCATAAAACAGACTAACCACAAAAGATCAGCAAACCTGCCTGTTTGCTTGTTTCTTATCTCAAGAGGAACCCAAAAAGTCTCTCTCGCCTTATTAGGGTGAAAAGTTTGGGTTGAAAGCGATGCAATAAGAACTGCTTTCAATTCAAGCTGCGAAAGTTAAGGGGTATTATGTGACCTACCAGAAGCAAGAGGTTGATTGGAACTAATGGGTTTTTATAAACCAGAGAGATGAACGGGTAACAAAATCAAGAAAAAGCAGCCTAGTTGCAGCAAGGTTACAGACAAGAAGAAGGTGTGGATTATGATTGAAGTGCTTTGCACCAGTTGCCCTAATTGAAGCCCCACAGACACTTTTTTGGCATTTGCATCTTTCTTTCCATATAGCTTCATTGTCTATCAGATGGATGTCAAGAGTGCATGTCTTATAATGGGCAACATCACAGAAGAATTTCTATGTCAAACACCTCCAGGTTGTTGAAGATCCTCCTGCTCACCAAACAAGGTCTTCGAAAAAAAAAAAAAAAAAAAGTTGTCCAAGGCACTTATGGCCTGCACAAGAGCCCCAAGAGCAAGGTATGAAATACTTTCCCTTTTCTTTTTGATTTCATGGATAATAGAGAAGGGCTATTGATAAACTCTGTAATATAAGAAGGATAGAAGAGAAATCATGGTTGGTACAGGGTATGTTGATGATATCATCTTTGGATCTACAAGTCTTTCTAGTGGTGAATGAATTTTGAAGATCTTATTCAAAAGGAATTCAATGATGAGTTTCCAGGTGGTTGATTACTTACTTTCTTTTTTTGGGGCTTATCAAGTCAAGCAATCCAATTGGATTTTTCTAAGTCAAGACAAATATTGAAAGGATATTCCTCAACAAGTTGACTTAGAACCTATTATGCCAGCATCCACCCCCCTTGAAGCTCATAAATCTCTAGGAAAAAGAGAAGAAGGTGAAGATGTAGATTGTTACATCTTTATAGTCTATGGATTGGGTGTCTCATGTACTTAACTCTGCTTCAAGACCAGACATATGTTGCTGTTTGTTGCTGTGTGCAAGATTTCAGTTACTCCAAAGGTTCTTCTCATCTACAAGCTGTCAAAAGATCTTAGGTGACCACAAAACAACAACCAAAATTGGTTTATGGAATCACTAAAGACATCTCCATTTCACTTGGAAGCCTTTATATCTGGATAGTGACTATCGGTGGCGACAATCATGATAAGAAACGATCGAACGTCCTTAGGATGTCAGTATCCATGGAAGTAAGACTAGTATCCTAGGCAAACAAGCGAAGACACAAACAATGTGTGGCTATATCTTTCTAACTTGAGGCAGAAAATGTAGCAAAAATGGCAGCAAGTTGTTGTGCTCAGAACGTGGATGCAAAATCACTGACTTGATTTATGGATTTAACGTCATGAACACTGAAAGTCCAAATAGACATGAGAGCAACCATTTGCATAGTGAAGAATCCTGTTTTTTTCACTCGAAAGACCAAGCATATTCAGATTCGACAAACACTTCATTTCGAGATTGTTATGAGCAAAGGCTCATTAATGTGGTCAAGGTTCATACTGTACTGAAAATAGTAGCAGATATAACTACCAAAGGCATTGACTTGGCAAAGATTAAACTTTTGGTGGTAACAATTTGGATGATGAACCCATAGCTACCTTTGAGGTAGGAAACACATAAAAGTAAAGGGTGATCAAGTAAAGTACTGTGTTTGGATTAGATTGTATTTTTGTAGCACTTTAGCTACATTTTAAGGTAGATAAATGAATGAATTGTTTCAGAGGTTATATTTATTTTGGATTAATTGAAAGATAGTTTGCAAAGTTGAAGGGTTTTCCGTGCACATATTTCGGGTTTGACATCTTTTTAAGTTGAAAGCACGTGCTTAGCCAACTCAAAGTACAAGCATGCGCTTAGAAAGTACAGCTTAGACAAACAAAGTACTGTTCTACAACCTTCGCGGTCAACTCAAACCGTACTTTTTTGCTCTAAAAACGTATCTACAACTGTAACTTCTTATTAGCCGTCGCAACTTATAAATACTCAACTGAAATTGCATTTTTCTTTCACTTGACTACATTCATTCATAAATTTTAAATTTCCAACCTCCGACGCACATCCATAATCTTTTCAAATGGCAAATAATCGTACTTGTAAACAAGCACAACATATTGCATGTGTGTGAAAACACGGCACATAAGCTGATTTTGTAATCAAATCATCGACTTTCTCACTGGCTGCCCCATAAACTACTCTATGTTGGTTTAACCTGATATCGATCGGTCCCTATGCTTCAACAATTTTGGGCTAGCCGCTACACTCAAAGTGATCAATACGTACCTCCATCCGCGCGCAAGGTAGCTGGCAAAGACGATTTTTTGATTTCTGAAGCAACCATTCGAGCAGACCTACTCATTGATGATGAAAAGAGTTTGATTAGCTTTCCTAGAGCAAGTTATTTGGGACACGCTCAGAGATATGGGCTACGGAGGGTAACTTAGCACAACTCACTTCTCTATACCTTTATTAAGCCCGACAAGTGGAAGTACTTTGAATCATGTATTACATCACTGCTAGCCTAAGAGTACCTCATGGGAGCAATTTGGTACCAACATCGCCTCTGCCCTAGTAGGATTAGCAACGAATCAGAAGTTCAACTTTTCTTTGATGATACTGAATGGAATGCTAGGACATATTTCAAATGGTACACCTTTTCTTATGTATCCTAGGTTCGTTCAATTGTTTTTGAACAAGCAGTTAGAGGGAGTAGACAGACCTCAGGACTTTATACCATCCGTTTCACTTCCTTCTAAGGTTTTTACCTTCATGAGGAAGCATAGTACTAAGTTCTCATGTAGGATTACACCTTTGACTCCATCTATGTTAGAGGTTGTAACAGCATTGGCAGCGGAGGAAGAACATAGTACTAGTCCTCATTCTAGGGCTGCAAGTTCTGCAAGGGATGCTCAAGGCAGTCCAACTCAAAGTGCTGCTCATTCTCAACGTACTGCTTCGGTACAAGGTACTGCTTCCTTCCATAGTACTGCTGTCCCACATGATTCTGATGCAGTTCAAGGTACTGATACCTTACAAGGTACTGCTACCTCTCAAGGGACTGCTGAAATACAAAGGACTGCTGACTTCCAAGGTACGGCTGAACCTCACGATGCTGCTTCTATTCCTAAATCTCCCAATGATTATACTCCCACAGATGCGTCTCAAACATCTGGAGGAGATGAGGGACTTTTAGATATATATGCTTTGAACAGGGAAGTTAGGAGGCTCAAGAAGCAAACTCTTTCTCAAGCTAAACAGATTCTCAAACTCAAGGCCAAGCTCAAGAAACTATCCAAATTCGTACAGCCAGTGGTCAAGCATCATGCTTTTTGGGTAGAGAATCAAAACCTTAAGAAGCAAAAGAGACGAAGAAAGAAGCATAAGAAGAAAGTGTCTTCAGTCAAATTGGGGAGGAATAAGGATGAAGGAACTTTGTCTGAAGAGCACTATGTTCAAGAAGAAGATACAGCACATCCTTTCTTTGATGATATTGTTGACAAAGATGCTGCTGTTAATCCTGATTTGGAAAGAAAAAGTGATGAGACTGAAGAAGTTAATATTGAGGAGAAAGAAGCTTCTAATGTAAAGAGTGGAGAAACAGAAGAACTGGATTTGGAGACAACTCAAAGTACTGCTAGACAGGGTACTATTACTCCAAGGACCCTAAATTTTGAAGATGAAGCAGGTCCTTCAAGCCCACTCCGTCCAATTCAAATTATGGAGTCTGAAGAACATCTTAAAGCTGCTGAAGTTGAAGACTGTTGCTATTTCTAAGACCAAGAGGATTGAGCATTCCCTGGTCCCATACAATACTCAACACGAACAGCCAACTCAAGTACTGATCCTCAAGAACTGAGACCCTAAAGATAAAGGCAAAGGGATACTGGTTGAAGAACCTAAAAAGAAGAAAATGACTCTTCAACAAATCAGTAAAGCCCCCCTTAGTAAACAACAAATGATCAGAGGTGCTAAGAAAAAAATTCAAGAGAATGGGATGCAGAAGAAGAAAGAAAGAAGGTTAGAAGAATTGAAGAACACAAAGCCAAAGACTACTTTAAGGAAACCTACTACTCTTGCTCAATAAATAAATCAAATGAAGATTTTCTTCATTAAAAGTCAAGGATTACAAAAATTTGCAAAAACTAAAGTATCCACAGATGAAGGAATTGGTATTACAAAGTTCAACATCTATTAAAGACTATCCATCAAAGACTTTGTTCCAATGGAATTCAGAGAAAGAAGGGAGATGTTGAAGGAAAGAGTCACAAAAGACTCTCAAGAAAAGGGAAAGCTACAGAATTGCGAAGAACAGCCATCAAATAAGCCTAAGATGAAACATGAAAACAATTGAATGAGCTTAGAAACTATCTTAGTATTGTAGACTTTGAAAAGAATGCACAAGATAAGTATCCATTAGAAGGAATCACCATATTACAGAGCTCCAAGTTTATTGAATCACCTGATGGAGAGTATCTCCATTGAATCACAGAGAAAATAGTCACTTTAGGGTCTTATGTAACATTAATGGGAGATACTAGCATGTCATAGATAGACAGGAATTATACACCTATATCGAGTTGTTGATGACTATTATGAGCACATTCCTCCAACCGGCTTAGGTTTGATGCTTCTAGGTGATCTAAACATTATTTGGGAGATGGCTGAATCAAGTGATGATGACTTCTGGAAGGATCAAGAAGAATGGGAAATCATAAGATGGAGGTTTCATGAATCTTCAGGAGTGCATACACTAGAGATAGAAGATGGCACTATGATTCACATGCTGGCTGAAAGAAGATATCCTCTATCAAGAGATTTGATGATAAGGAATGCTGATATCATGGGGCCGTGAGAGGTATGAAAGGATGAGCCCTGGAGACAGAGCCAGCCTTGTGGATACATCTGGGTCATCTTGTGAAACAACCTGGGAATTTGATGGGTGGAAAATTGCTTTATTCAAATGGTATATTGATTTATCAAAAATTTTTTCTTTTATATATTTCTTACGGTTGGTATATACAGACTTACAGAATATGGATCAAAGCAGTACTGTTGTTTATAAGAGAGCTTGCGTGAGTGAGGGGGGTGAGAGAGACATTTATTAACTTGTGGAAAGTTTGGCTAGTTTAATTTTGTTGGGGTTGGGATTTTGGGTGGTGTAGTGTTGTTTGGGGGGGGGGTGAAATGGAAGGTTTAATGGGATATGTGTGGTGTTGTGATATATGGGTATAGGGTGGGAAGTTGGTGGGGTTCGGGGACGAAATAGAGAATGATAGTGTGTGTTCTATTAGGATGAATATTGGAGGTAAAATGGTAGGGGTGTGTGTGTTGGGGGGGGGTATGGAATTTTGATTTATTGGGGGGGTTTGTAAGAGATTTATAGTGTGTGATGGGTTGTATTTGGGTAATTTTTATTGTTTGTGTGATTTTATAATGGTTTTGTATATGTTTTTTTGGCTTAGAAATAGGATTTGGGATTTTTGGTTTTGTTAGATATATTATAAGGGTTTTCAATTTTATGTTTTAGATAAATTAAGTATTTGGTGATAATATATAAAATGTTTTTGGTAGGGTGTGGTTGTATTTTAATGTATTAAGGATGTATGGGTTTGTATTTAAATTAGTTGTTGGTTATAATGATATTTTAAAAAAGTAATATAGTATTATAAAAAAATTGTTTAATGTTCTGATGTTGAAGTGGTTTTCAGTTCACCATGGATTATTACTTTTCTAGGTACAAAGAAATGACTAGCCCAAAGTGAATGGCTACTTGTAAAGGCTCATAAAAACCATTTGCGTGCACGAAGACATGTTGCTGAGAAGAACAACTGTTGATGCAAAGACAAAGATTTTTGAAGGAATGCTTATGTTCAAGATAAGAGGTTTCATTTCAAGATACTCAAACAGATTGTGTACAAGATACTGCTCAAAGGATGAAGCTTAAAAGATTGAAGGCAAGTACTGCTTAAATGACAAGACAGACTGATGCTGAACAAAGAAGACCAACTATCAAGAAACTTGAAGTCAAGCAAGTAGAATTCAAGTTAGGGGAGGATTGTTGGGAAAAACAAGTCAATTGGTCAACGTACTGCTAAGCAAAAAGTCAAAGTACTGCTAAGTAGAAAGTCAAGGTACTGCCAGTCAAAGATCGAAGTACTGCCGTGGATAAAGGAATCTTAAAGGATTATCATTTAAACAGTTATGTTAGTAATTATCTTGTAACAGTTAATTTAGTGATTAGTATTGATTAGAGTTTATGATATACAAGGACTGTACACAAACAAAAAATCATAAAAATCTGTCCAAGAAAAGAAAGGAGCAAGGTTTATTATGGATGGCCTTGGGTTAGTGCTTCATGGGAAGCTTTAGGAAAGGTTATTAAGCTTTTTGATAGCTTATTATCATTGCCATAAGCTAAGGACCCTTGTAAGCTCTCTTTTCAATTTTTGCCATTTACTGTTCATGTGCTTAATTTTTGCTTATTTCTGTCTTTTATTGCTTATTGCTACTGTTTAATGCTTATTTGTCTTTACTTAATGATTATTTGTCCTTGGTTTGAGTTTTTGCCTTAAATCTGTCCTTAGTTGCCATTTAACTGCTTATTGCTATTTTGCTTATTTCAGTGCTTATTGTTGTGATCTTTGTGCTTATTATTGCCTAATGATAGTTGCTTTGTATCTGTTTTGACTAAACTCAGCTTAAATCTTTGGTAATCAGTCCAAAAATTGATTCCAAAAAGTTAAAGGAGTGTTTGGGATAGTAGGTCAAAGTGGGTAATTTTGGTTATAAAAACCATTGGGTCACCAAACCAACTTTTACAAGCATTTTTAAGTTGTATTTGACTTGTTTTTGCTAGTTTTTAGGTCTTAAAGTGTGTTTTTAAGTTTTTCTAAATTGCTCTTTGAAATTGTAGTGACAACAGTGCCACAAGTGCTTATTTGATTTAGTTGTTAAAACATTCTTTTGAGTCTTGTTTTTGTATCTTTTTCAAGTGTACAATGCAGTAGATAAAGTCCTTTTGGTTTACTTCTAATCTTGTCAAAAATCTATCAAGAGTACCAATTGTTTTTCATAGTTTAAAACTGCCTTTTTCAATTCCATTTAGTAGATACTTTAAGTTGTTTTTAGCTTTTGAAAATTTAAGCACAAGCTCATTGGGTGGTGAACCTCATCTGTTTTGACTTATCTTTTCATTTTCAGCTTATTTTATAGCTTATTTTGAGGCCTGCACTTAGCCTCTTTAAAACTAAAAAACCAATTTCAGTGTATGCTGAGTGGAGAAGCCACTTTTCACAAGCCCTTTTCCTAGCTTATTTGATGTTCAAACTTTATTTTCTTTGCTGTTTTAAATAGTCTTTAAGCCGCTCTTTAAGCCCATATAAGCTGTTGGTCCTCAAGGTCCCTCTAAGTGGCTTATTTTTAAGCCAAAAAAGGTGTCCCTTAGGCTGTTGACCATCAGTTTTGTGCCTTAGCTTATTTGAAATTTTTGGCTTATCTGTTTGTTTAACTTAGCTTATTTTTGTTTTTCCTTGCTTATTAGGTGATATAGCTTATCTGTTTTAGCTTTCCTTTGATTTTCCCTAGCTTATTTTTGCTTATAGCAGCCTAGCAGTTAACCTTTAAGACTTAGTAAAAATAGTTAAGTCTGCCCTTTTTGGTTGCTTATTTTTCAGCTCATTTTTAAGTTTCAAAAAAATTGCCTTTTTTAAAGTTTGCTTATTTTGTGTGCTTTACAAGAAAAAAAATTTATTATCAAAAAGGGAGGCCAAGGATTCGAACCCTAGACCTCCCCCTTTAACACAAACGTCCCACACACACTCTCTACTACCAAAAGCGTCCTTGGGTCTTTTCTGCCTATCATTGCACAAACAATTCTTTTAACCACTTTTTAGCCTATTTTCTTATAAGCTCGTTTAGCTTATTTCTGGCTTATTAGATAAGCCATTTTTCCAACTTTTATTTTTCTTAGATTCTGTTAACTTTTATCTACTTTTTGCATTTTTTTAGATTTTTCCATTAAAGTTTAGTATTTTTAATTAATTTTTCTTTTTGAAACAGTTTTTAATTCATAAAAAATATTAAAAAGTCAAAAAAATACAATTCTTTTTTTCAAAATTTTCTTTTATCATTTAGGACCTAGGAGAATTAATTTTGCATTCGTAGGGTTAATTTTGCAAAATTTAGTTTTTTAAAGAACGGGTTTCGGACCCCGTTCTCGTTTTTAGGTTAAAAATCATTTCTAGCTTTCGTTTTTAGGTTTCCCGTATTCGTTTTTGCATTTTAATAGTAGAAATTAGTAATCCCAAATCCAAAAACCCTTAGCGCGATCACAAACGTCTTCGATTTTCAATTTGCACCTCGTTGGGAGAAAGACCCGGGGGATTTTTGAATTTCCTTTGGTCAAAAGTAAATTTCTCAAATCTCTTGGAATTCTTATTATACTATACTATAATTGAATTATAATCTTGAAATTATCCTTATATATTTATTATATTTATTATAATTTATATATACAAAAAGGCTAGTTTTAAAGGTTATCAGGAACGCCAACTTAGGTTGTCTTTGTCATTTATATGATCTAGACGTTTGTAAATATTTCTAAGTCTTTATCATGGAACGGTCTGGAAAGTCACTAGCAACTATATACCTTATTTGTTCAAGCTTAATCTATTTTTTTGTGAATTTTATTTAACAACAATTTACTTCTCTTTCCTAACAATTAACCTTAGGTTTTACTCGAACAAGGATGTGATTGAGTCATGTGCATGTCTATTTCATCGTTATGGCCATGTATGCGTGATTCAGCTGCCTTGTTGGTTTATTACTTTTGGTGAAAGTTAGAAGATCCCATACCCTATATCATTCTTCATCCTAACCCTTGGTTAAACTCGAATGAGGATGTGATCAAATTATACATGTCTATTCTGTCATTACGGCCATGTATGTATGATTCAGCTGCCTTGTTGGTGTGGTACTTTTGGTGAAAGATTATTAGATCAACCCATTAGGCCTATTAACCCAATTTACTTTTTGACTTGTTACTCCTTAGCTCTAGTGGTGGAGATGTGTATCCTTGCCAAAATTCTCTGTGACGAGAAAGTCGTTCACATTCCTATTGACGATGAAACTTTGATCATTCGAGGTGACCAAAGTAAGACCCGACTAAATCTCATATCTTGTATAAAAACCGAACGATACATATCCCGAGGTTGGCAAGTTTTCATGATCCAAGTAACGAAAAAGAATAAGTCAGACGAGAAGAGATTAGAAGATATTCCCATAGTTAGAGAATTCCCAAAAGTTTTTCCTGAAGAACTACCTGGCCTCCCTCCCGTTCGCCAAGTAGAATTCCAAATCGATCTAATTCCCGGAGCAGCACCTGTAGCCCGCGCACCTTATAGATTAGTGGTATGTGCTATTTTACACATACCTTTTACCTTGAAAAACGAATCCAAAAAGACCAAAAACATGTAAAAATGCCAAATATATGCTTGTTTTTGTGTTTGTGTACGTGCAGGTATGGATATTAAAGAAATGGACAAAAATCAAAGCAAAAAAATGGACAAAGCCAAACACGAGAAGGAAAGAGTGCACAATAGCCAAGAATTATCAAGCTAGGGTCAACAAAGTCAACCATGGTCAACCCTTGGTCAAACTCACAAAAAAAACAAAAACCCTCAAAATACCCAAAATACCCTTAAAGATAACACAAATTCTCCAAAAGTCCCAAAAACCCTAACACCGTTAGTTCATAACTAACGGTCGTTAAGTATATAATCTTTACCTTATAAATCCATTTTCGAGCCCAAACCCCGAGCCCAAGTCAATCATCTAATTGCCCGAGTTAAACTTAAAACGTATAAAGATAAGGGCGCGAGAAAACCTGTTTTACTGTTCACCTCCTTCACCCAAATTACCCTGCACCTATTTAACCTCGTTTTAAGTGAATTTAACCTTTCTAGAATAACAAGTTTTACACCTTTGACATCAGGTGTCCACGTTGGCGATCCCCAGACCTATGATTGGGTGATGTGACGTTTTATCAAATCAAGGGACAGGATTGCAAGATCATTGAGGCGGTTTGATTAAAGGGCTGAGATTAAAAGAGGAGGAGCGTCCCTGGATCTAGAAGACTCCTCACATCACTATAAATAGGAGGAAGCTCACACAGTGATCGATATCTAGGAGTAGGGTAGTGTAGATTAGCTTATTTTCAGCTTATTTTAGTTAATTGTCCTTTATTTTTACTTGTATTTTCTTTTTAAAGCATTGTATCCTTTCAAGTTTTAATGAAATTTAATTTTCTTTTCAAATTCTGTCTTTAAATTCTGTTTACTTTGATGCAAATGTTTTCAATTGGTTAAATAAGCTCTAAATAAGCTCTTACTCCTGTATTTCTTAAATAAGCTTTCTCAAAAGCTTATTTAAGCTTTTAAGTTCATTATTTCACCAAAACAGTCAATTACCTTTGCTTATAATGGATTGCTTAATATGGGATGATAAGCCAATTTTGGACGGGCTTATTGGACTTTACTGGCTTGTTATCTACAAGCCAGAGCTTGTAGATTAAGCTCTATTGTGAGCAAATACCTCTGTTTAGCTGAGGTGTAGGTACCATTTCCTTTTCCTTTTTCATTTTCTTTGCTGTCATTTAATTTCTAGCTTATCTGTTTACTATTAGCTTAAAACTGCTTATTACTCGCTTATTTCTGTTAAAAGTAGCTTATTGTTGTTTATTAAAGATGTTTTATGCTTAATATGTTTATCTGTTGGCTTAGATCTTAGTTTGCACTTTACTTTTATAAAACAGTTAAAAACCATAAAAATTAGCATTAGCTTGTAGCTTATTATTCCAGCTTATTTAGTTATTGAAATTTGCTTATTAGGTCTGTTTTTAGCTATATACTATCTGGTATTAGAAATTTGTGCTTTAAATCTAAGATTTATAAGCTTAATATGGGATTATGCAGTTTAAAGGGGTGTTTGGTTCAAGCAGTACTAACTTGAGTTAGTACTGCATGTGACCATTTGGTTCTTTAAATTAGATTTAAATCTCAAACTTAGGTTTATAAGATCAGGATTTAAAGTTATTTTTAGACTTAGTTAGTTTTAATCAAAATTTATTAGTAGTAATTAGCATCTTTAGCTTTATTTCAGTTGTATAAGCAATATAAGCTCAAACTTGTTCCTGTTAAGTTTGTTACTATTTTTGCTCTTATTTTAGTCTTTAAATGATGATTCAAATAGTTTCCTTAAGTCTGCACTTGTAGGATTCAAGTAGTGATTAGAATTTGGCAAACTACATCAGTAGTCATATATAACCTATAAGCCATTTTCAAGTTTAAAAATCAGCAGGTAAAAATAGTTTTTAGAATTTCAAATTTTGTTCACATGTAGATTTTAGGTAATAGTAGATCTATTTCAGCTTATTTTTCTTTTAAAAGTTCATTAAGCTATCTGTTTTTAAGCTCAAATTCAGCAGTTTGTCTTTTAAAAAACCAAAAGTTCACTCAGCATGTACTGATTAAATAAGCTGTTTCAAATAGCTTTTTCTTTGTCTATTTGCTTTTCAAAATAGTTTTTAAGATCTGTTTCTAGTAGCTTTTTGGCCAAGGTTTAAAGTAGTATAAGCTGAATTGTCATAAGGATCAATTAGCTTATCTTAAAATAAGCTTAAAGTTGCCTCCAAGGACTGTTTGGTTAACTATTGTATCACAATGCTTATTTGAGATTTTTAGCTTATTGTCATAATTTTTTGTTCATTTCTAGCTTAAAGTTGCTTAGAAGGTTAGTTTTAAGTTAGTGATAGCTTATTTAGTCATAGTTTTAGCTTATCTTAGTTTTGAGCTTATTAAGTTTTCAAAAAAAAGTAAATAAATGGTTAAGTGTTTTCTATCTAATTTTTAAACTATTTCCTAGCTTATTAGTGACTTTCAAAAAAGTTGTTATCACAAAAATAGCTTATTTTTATCTGCTTTATAACTTTGCTTTTTAGGTTTTTGTCATTTGTGATGTGTAGGTACGGATATTGCAAAAATCACAAGAAAACAGTCAAAACCGGACAAACACGGATACAGGAACGGAAAGAGTGCACAAGAACTGA
>BQNB010021436.1:41368-64268 GCA_026074375.1 Tanacetum coccineum | reverse complement strand
AGTAGATATTTGTACCACAAACATCATTCTACGAACAAGACAACAATTGTTAAGGAGCATTTCTGCAAAGCAAAACTTCGTTAACAATTACATGGCAATATAGATTATAAAATTTTGTTAACAATTACTACCGTTAACTTTTATGCTTTCAATTACAATTTTTATAATTGCAAAAATATAGGTTTAAAATTTTTTCAATTTTTTTTAAAAAATGACTAACTGACACACTTTGCACCATCGTATCTTATGCATATTAAAACTAATTTTAGTAAATTTTGATTCATTAAGTAGAGCTCATCAAAGACTACACAGATAACCAAATAAACAATTTTAAATAAAACATTTGAGTATCCAAATACGTACTCAAAAATGCCCGAGATCTTGAATTTCAATAAACAAAACATGGTAACCCTAAATCTTAAATTTATACCTCACCAGAATTGAAAAAAAAAATTGTAAATCGCTAGGGGGGGCGAGATCTACTTAAAAAAAAGTGAATCGCTAGACACAAAGCGCGATCTACATTAGAAAAAAAACGTTTTTTAATTTACCAAATTTAAAAAAAAACAAAAAAAATTCAAAAAAAGTAAATCGCTATATACAAAGCGCGATCCACATTTTTATTAATATTTTTTTTTAAATTTTCTTACGAGCCACTAAAAATATGACACGTATGCAAATGTAAATCGTTATTCAGGTAGCGCGATTCAAAAGGTTATATTGAATTTTTTTTTTTGTCAAGGCTATTACAAGATAACACGAAACCCAAGCGGTTACTGCGAAAATTTTCGCTAACTTTTATGACATGTCAGAGATCGTCACTATTTTTACATATTTTCATCTATTATGTGAAAGTACAAATCACACTAGCAAGTCTCAATATACGAGAGTCATATTATTAAGCCCATTACTATATTGAGGGTTTGATTCTCATTTTATAACTCAATATACGAGTAAAATTATTAAGCCCACATTATTCGCTAACTTTTATCACACTAGTTGTTTGGTTAGTATTGCTTAATTTTAAGGGTTTGATTCTCATTTTCAATTATTAAGCCCACTACTAACCAAACAACTACAATAGGAATGGAATTCATTCCCATATAGTCATACCCTCAAACCAAATACCTCGTAAGTTTACTTGTTTTTTATAAATTGAAATAATCATCCGAAGCAGTAATGTAGAAAAAACAACGGAAAATAACAAAAATATTATAGATAAATATGGAATGGATGTCCATATCTTTTAATATTGGTAGTTATCTTATTTAAATTGTATCTTGTGGAATACTCCATCTTGTATCTATATATACATACCTCCATTGTGAGATGAATAATACAATTATCCATTCTCTCTGTCTTCTTGTTATTGTTTATTATTTCACAACACGTTATCAGCACGATCTAACGGTGATATTCTCGGTGTGATTACAAGAACAGTCTCGTGGTTTTGATTTTAATACTTCAATCAATCATTCTTGAGATAAGTTTTTTTCCTTAATTTTTATAACATATTATATTGAGATCTCATAGTTTTTCACGTACCCGGGGTTTTTCAATTACCTTCATGTCTAGTGTCTCTTTGAGTGTTATGGGGTCTTTATTACCTCGATTCGACCATCTTAACTTTCTTGCTCCATTTTATCCATTCTGTAGAAAACTAGAAGGGGGGTTGAATAGTTTACCGCTTTTTAATTTAAGATTTTAAAGTGTTTGTAAAAATTCTAGATTCGACTTTATGTGAATTCAATTCTTGCACAATATAAACAATATACCTATCCAAACAATTAATAAGATAGTATGAGAAAGTAATGCAAGACAAGATATAAGAGTAAGAACAATCAAACCACAATGCGAGGATTTATAGTGGTTCGGCAACGAAGTACCTCTTCGTCCTACTCCACTCCCCAAGCACCTAACTCGAGAGTTTTCTTCAATATGTCAACAAGCTCCCTTATGGCGGAGAAAACCGTACACAACGTTGCTTACACCGATTTACGACACAAAGCTAAATGTCGAGTTCTAATCTTAGCTAGAACCAATCTATCACAACACAACTTCACGACTTCACAACTTCACGACTTCTTCACAACTTCAAGACTTCTTCACAACACTACTTATATCAAAACTATCTAGCACTACTTGGTAAGATCACTAAGATCTAACTATACTTACAAAGATCGCCAACATCTAGCAACTACATAACTTTACAAAATTTATAAAAGATTTACAAGTTATGATATGGATGCAATAAGATTGCAACACCACACAAAGATGTAATACTTCTTCACTTGATGATAGAAGTATTCTTCTCTTGCACTTGAGAAATTGAGCTTGGATCACTTGAAAACAAAGTTTTATGATTAAATGATCAAAGGATTTTAGAGAGCATATGTGGGCTGTTTTGGGCAGAAAGAATGAGTGCAAAAGGTGAGAAAATAGTGGGGAAAAGTCCAGTATTTATAGGACAAACTAAGGGAGCATCTACCTAGGGGCGGTCCCCTTAAATAGGTGGGCGGTCCCCTTAAAATTAAGGGGGTCGCCCGTGTATTTAAGGGGGCCACCCTAGACTTGGGCCTCCCCGGTTTGTCTTTTGTGTAGGGGGGATTTTCTGGAACTTTTCTAGCCGTTTTAGGTCTGAAAATTTGAATTTCAAAATGTTTATTTTGAATAAAACATTTCTTTTAATTGTAGAAAATGTTTTGTAATGTCAACATTTTATAAAAGTTTGAGGTTGAATCAAAATTTCATTTGATCATAAAATGCATTAAGCATTTATTTATTCATACCTTTAAGTGATATAATTGTATTTGTTGAAATGAGAATTTACTACTAATTACTTGTTTACGTTTAATTTTACGTAGAACGTTTTTATATTTTGTGATTATCAAAACGTAAAGATGTGAAAAAATATTAGTAATGTTTTTAGGCATTATATTTTTATCAACACCCATATTTTCATCATGATTCATTTGAAATGCAACCCTATGCATTTTACTTAACTTAAATACTTCATAAACTTATAGCATCATACATATCATACATCACTTAGAAATATAATTGACATAGCATAGACCTCACATTATATAAGCATACTTTCCCACATTTAACACTTACTTTTAATACATAATAGTTTTTACGCAAACAACCTTTTCAATATCAAACATCTTCACATTTACTTAGCTCATACTTACAAACTTTCACCATTAATTATTAGAATGCAATCCTATGCATTTATCTTAGGTCAAGCATTTCTTAAACTCATATCATCATATACATCCCACATCACTTATATATTTATATAATCTACCAAAGACTTCACATTATATAAGCATATACTTCTACGCTTAACACTTTTTTGATAAAGGCTTCTCATTCTTAGCCGCATTCCTAATCCTTTAGTCTATGGCAAAATAACATATATCATTTATCATAATCATTCTTTATCCAAACATTATCATTCTATTTGCCGCAAGTACTTAATCTACCTTATACTAAGGCATTCACATTCTTCACTACTTATACTTACGGCATACGCATCTACGAGTGGTCTAAGTTTAGGCAACCTATATTGGAAACCTAATTCTCTTAGACCGAAGCTCTAATACCAAGTTGAAACGCCCCTTTTCTGACTCAAAATTTGACCAAGAATTAAAAACTTTGCGAAAACGCAAGACCGGGAATGACCTTGTGTCATTCCCTAATATACTTATTAAAATACATTCCTAATAGACCTTTGAAAGTTTTATTATCATAAAACAGACTCTATGAGCTTTTCAAAAGATATAGAAGAACTCATTTCTAACTCCCGTACGTTTGGTTTTTTACTGCAAAAACTGAAATAATTCCAAAAACTGCAGAACCCCACCAGCCGTCGCTGAGAAGCCTGTTGCCTGGCGGCTCCCCTGCACCTACACCACACACCTTTAAACATTCAATTTTGGACACTTTATTATACGAAAACTAACTTCCCGAACTTGATTTACATAAAAATCCCAGAATTCATTAAAACATTTGTATTATTACATCATTCCTTACTGTTTGTGTCTAATTGACCAAAAACATGTACTTTACAGGGGTTACCAAACGCCATGTTATCACCCATTTACATTCACTATTAACCCAATTGTATTCATCCATATACAAGACCAATACAAAAGATGTTAACACTTGACACTTAACACTTACAAACCATTTTACGTCACTTATTGTGGTTCCAACATCGATTTCGAGCTCGGTAGTCTATACTAAGCTCTATACATACGCTACACACTTCTATTCATTGCTTCCTAATCTTAACCATTTACCAATTGCTCTACCTTCATCGCAAGAACCTACAAAACATTGCAACTTAAACACGTAAGCTTTCGATTAGTAAGTAAAAGACATAACAAGATAATCATATATCATTTATCACATTAGCACTTAGCCCATCATTCATTCACAAGCATATTAACTCACATACCTTGCTAGTTCACCACAATGCCAATCTTATTCTCAAAGGCATATCAACTATGCTAAACTCAAAATATCTAGCTAATCAACTAGTCACATCCTCCTAACCAAGCACACTAGCCTTAATCCTTTTACAACCTTAATACATAACACATAACACAAACATGGTAATTTCAATATAACTTATTGTATAGTCATTTACTTACCTTGAATCCAAGCTAGAAACATCTGGAACACCATCATCATCAATCCTTAATCCCTACTCAATTAACATTACAATTACCTATCAACATATAAATATGATATCATTATCAAGGGTTTACACAACCCATTAATCATACTCAAATTCTATCCTTAATCATCATATGATCATATCTTGACATATGAAGAAATCCCCATTTTTCCCTACACAAAGCCTTTACCAATAATCCAACCTTTATCATCATATGCACATGTCATTGATCAAATGATGTTAACCAAATTTCTTTATACGTAATCTTCAATTAACCTTAACCCTTATTAATAAACATCTTAATTCCTATTTTAGAATACCAGTTACCCAAAACCTCCAAACTAGGTACATAAACCCTAAGCCTTAATTCTTCAATTAACTCAATTAAGAATACTTACTTGTGTAGGATCATTGCTAGGGACATAATCTTGAGTTGAAACCTAATCTTCCTCATTCTTGATCATCAAACCTCAAGCTTGGTTTCCCCCTCTTTTCTTCTTCTTGGGTCGACATACACCAGGCACCACATTACTCAAGAAATGTGTAAAAAGTCCTGGGATTTTAGTTATTAATTGACACAAGTTTGTCCTATTGACACAATAGGTCCCTTAAGTCTTATTCCTTCTCATTTGACCATATTAACTTATATAACTCATTTACCCACTTAACAACTTAGTCCCCTAAGTATATTTCTTTCCTAGCTTAAGCACATAGTATTTAATAAAACCATTTACAATAATATATTAAGTTAAAGTTTGACTATCCGGGATGACTAACCAATCAACATAACGTTTTAAACTTATAAAAGTAATAGTCAAACTCATTCTATGGCATTATCGAAAATAAATACTTAAAAACCGGTTTTGGGGTGTTACAAAATTGTTATGTCATCTTGCTAGTACATGTACATGAAGTCTTTGACTCGTTGATCAAATACTTACAATTAAGGGTGTTATCAGGTTGGGTTGTCAGGTTATCGGGTCGGGTTGAATCGGGTTTTTTGATTTAAAAAAATGAACCCGTAACCGATCTGCTAAGTAATCGGTGTTATTAGGGTCGGGTTAATTTTGGTTCGGGTTATTTCGGGTCTATCGCGATTTTGCTTTATTTTACTCAGAAAGTAAGTCACTGCTCATAGTTATTTGATTATGTAGAAACCGAGAGGGGGGGGGGGTGAATACGTTTCCATTTAAAAAACTTTAAATCTTTTGTATCAAAATCGGGGGGGGGGGTCGAGTCAAAGGTTTAGACGTAATATGAGAATGTCGATAATTAGGTTTACAACACTAGCACATATCTTAACAAAACAATCTCAACCAAAATATTAACGTACAAAAGAACTACACTATCAGCAATTAACACAATATGCGCACCTATCCACACAATCATGAACACAATGCAAATATAAAAGTAAAGCGATAAATGTAAATAAAAGTGTAAAGAGATAAGTGAAAGGAAATGCAAACCGGACATGATGATTTATAGTGGTTCGGTTACACCCAACTCAAAAGTTACTTCACCATCAACAACTCCTTTCTTGGCGGAGAAACTTACAAAGTTTGCTTATATTATTTTCCGACACTAAGCTAGATGTCGAGTTCTTCTTCGGGTATAACCAAACCCGTTATGTTTTATGGCCCAACATAACAAACCTTGTGTTTTATGGCCTAAACACATAAACCGCGTCGCTTACATTATTTTCCGACACTAAGCTAGATGTCGAGTCCTAATCTTAGCTAGAACCAATCTACCACTACACTAATGTATTTTAAGGCCCAAAATACTAACCAACCCACAATCACCCTATCTAAATATACACCATTTCGAATCTACCAAAAAACTACTAAAAGGATTTGGAAGACATGGACTCGATCCTATATTTACATATGTTACAAATAAACTAACTAGACTACATAACTTCGTATCTTGACGATGACGAAAGTTCTTCTCTTGCACTTGAGGGAAGAATGAAAGGATAGAACATTTGATCACATTTAAACAAGATTAAACAAGTTAAATGATCAAAGGTTTAGAGAGATTTAGTGAGATCTAGAGAGAGAAAGAACTCAAAGAAATTCGTTCAAAAGGGTTATAAAAATAGTTGGAGGTGACCCACTATTTATAGGAGCTGAAAAACTGTCTGTCAGGAAATGGCAGTCCTAGATATATTAGGGGGTGCCGATATTTAAGGGGGCCGCCCGACATATTTAAGGGACCGCCCCTACAGACGCTCCTGTTTTTGTCTTTTGTGGGTGAAGGTCAAATCTAGTGAAAGTGACACTTGTTTTAGAGGGGAAAATAGCTAGATTCAAATTTTGAAATAATTACTACCTAAAACAATTCTTTATAATTCAAAAATAATTTGTCAAAAATTTTTAAATATTTTGAGAAAATTGTTTTGTTACATTTATAAAAATGTAACGTTTAAGACAAAAACTTATTTCTTTGATCATCCTACAAGTTTAATGTTGTTTGTACATACCTTATGTGATTTACGTCGGGTATAAATCAATGTCCGTTTTAATGCGTACTTGAGACGTCGAGAGATGTCGATGCATGTATGCATTGATGATTTGTGATTACGAGTAACTTGTGCACTTTACGTTACGTATTACAAGTCACGTGTTTGTCATCACTAAAACATAAAGAGATCGTATAGATTAAATATCGTAATATTTGCACTAACAGATTATTTAAGTGGGCTTGTGGTTTTTACTTTAGCACTGTTTCACGAGTAAATAACACCAAAATTTGAGGCATGTGAAAAAACCCTCATACATATCTCAACAAAAAAAATGTATAAACCACAAGGAGCCTTTGTGTAGAGAAAATAAAATGAAACAGTAATAATAGTCAAATTTTTAGTTTCATACAGTTTAACCAATAGACTATAATAACTGTTAAGCTAGCAATTTTTAGTATACATTTTTAGTTGCATATAGTTGCCTTCAAAATTTGACTATTTACTCGTATAAATTACATACTCACATGGTTTCATACTATAGCCTTCAAATTTTTAGTTGTATGCAGTAGTTTTCAAATTTGTAGTTGTATGCAATAACTTTCAAATTATACTAATGGACGGAGACTAATTGCTTACGAGGTTTAAAAAAAGAAATAAATAAATAGTATTTTTCGGGTCTTATCGGGTTGACTCGATAACCCGATAAGAAAAATAATTCAACCCTAACCCGACCCAATAACACTATCGGGTTATCGGGTTCGGGTGAAAACAACCCGATAATATTTTTCAACCTGATTTAACCTGACCCGATAAGCCTTATCGGGTTTGGGTTCGGGTCGGGTCAACCCGACCCTACTGACACCCCTACTTACAACGAATAGTAAGAATTGAATGGTTATGTCTTTTTGTCAGGACATACACATAAAGTCATTGACCTGATCAAAGACTTATAATATATAAAGAATGCAATCGTTATTGATGCAATTCGGTTTGACCCAATTGGAAAGTATTTAACTCAACGAGCATTAAGTTATTTAAGGAATTATGATATAGTCTCATAATCTTAACACTCATAGAATACCACATTCTTATGGTATGTCTAACGTGTTAAATCAAATTATATTGGTTTTGTTTGATTTTCATAACTTTAACTACTCTACCTCTAATGTTATCAAGGTTAGAAAATTAAGTATGCTCAATTAGACTCCAACCTATAAGGTAACTAAGACATCATCATGTTATGGAATAAGATGAATCCTATTACGTCTTAATTAAAGTTCTATAATTGTTAAAATCTCTTAGAGCGTGTTATTAGTGTCTTTTGTAAGTCCCCAATGAGAACAAATTTAGTGTTACTCAAAATGTTGAGTATTTGGAGGTCACACTCTTCTTATAAGAAGCAAGTGGAAGCTTCCTTAGATCTAGAAGAGACACTATAACAAAATACACAACCTTTTTAAATACACTAGCGAATGTCATATTAAGGATGAACATGTAAATGTTAAATCTTATAATGATGTAACTCACATTCATAGATCCACAAGGATACCTCAAGCACATGAATGATATGTTTTTTTATATCAATGCTGAGAAATATGAGTTAGATGATCATGATGAACCTGCTAACTATACAAATGCATTGTCAGATCTTGAATCTGATGAATGACTTAAACTATGAATGCTAAGATGCAGTCTTTAAAAGATAATCACTTTTGTTACTTGATTGATTTGTTACTAATCAGTTAATATGTGAGGTTTAAATGAGTTCTTAAGTAAGAAGACTCAAATGGAAAAACATGTACACATATTTAATGCATACCTAATGACATGATATTTACTCATACTCAAACAATTGAGTATGATTAAATCTTCTTTTCTACGCGCATTAATTATATAAAGATGATTAATTTTCATACTTGTTTTCGTTAAAATGAAATATGCCAATGGAATATCAAAACTTTTTCATGAATGATTACCTTGCGAGGATGGTGTGTAATCAAAAGGGTTTGTGAATTATAATAATATTTAGGAAGTGTACTAAATGCGAAAGTCCAAGTAATGGATAAAATCATGCATCTAAGAGTTGAATCTTAAGTTTAACTATTAAATCAATCACTTGTTTTGATTTGATTTTTAAATATAACTAAGATAGCTCATGAGTACACCTAAGAGCTAGTGGGAGCATTATGTTTGATTGTTTTCTTAAATCATATATGTTGTTAACATATTAAAAATAACATTTCATCTAAGCTAGATTAGCTTAAAATAAAGTTTCTTATGAGAGATTTAGAAAATAAAACATACAACCTTGGAATATATGTTTAATAGGATAAACATATGCGGTGAATTAAGTCTAATAAAATATGAAATATCATTGAGTAAAACTCGAATGATCTATCTCACTTGATGAGATTGAACACATAAATGAAATTCTTGAGTAAAACTAAAGGATTCATTATGTACATCATATTATGTATGGGGCTATATGTATCATTTGCATGAGTGCAAGATGATTTATCAACATTGGTATCTAAGTGAAAGTCATTAGATAACTATTAAAAGAAACATTATAATGGAAGTTGTTTGGATTAGGAATTCATTTCTAGGCTTAGAGTCATCCCAAGTAATGAAGAAACTATGGATATATGTTGCGACAATTATGGCGCAATTATCATAGTCAACAAACCTTGTGTTCGAGTGAGATCCAAACATTACCAAAGAAGTGTTCATAGTTTACGGATTTTAGCATAGTGTTGTTTGTATACACTAGTGCTTGTTTTGATTGAGATGATCCTCAATCCTAGTCATTACAGGTCTTTCTTAATTGATAACTCTGTTGACTACACATGCTCGGCTGAGAGCATAGTTGCATTATAACATTAAAAGAATAAGAATACTTTATAGTTTGAGAAGTTGTTGAGATGACTGTCTCCAATAGGTGTTTTGCTGATATCATACATCTTATGAAATGTAATGTGTCAATACTCATATAAGTGATACTTATACTAGAGTGCACATGTACAAAATGTCAATCATCACATTATTCAAGTCCTTTACTTTTAGTAAATTTTTGAAATAAGTATTATAAAAGTTTTATAAGATCATAACCTAGTTATTTTGTTCATGGAACATATGCTTTATCGACAAGTGTGATAATCATGGCTAAAGGCATAAGTGTTTAGCTAGATCATCATGCATTGATATTAATTAGTATTTGGATAATGAACTATAAGTAGTTGTATTAAATAATGAATTGATATACCGGGTATGATCGTTTTCATTTATACTACCATGTTCTATATTTGAATGTTTAATCCATGAATGACTTGTATCATTCTAAAAATTATCCATGGTCAATTAACAATATGGGAGTATTGTTAAATTAAGACAAATGTGAGCGATTGGTAATATTCTTTTAATATTAAAGGATGTGTCCACCAAACTCATATGTTATTCATTGGTGATGCATATTGGACTACCCCAACCAACGGGAAATCACTTTATGGATTGACGTCTAAAAGTGAAACTGTAACACCCCCAAAATATGTCGCAACGGAATGGTAACCGGGGGCATTACTTTATAATACAATAGCACAAGATATAAGACAACGACCTCTAAATGAGTCGTTTGAAAAGTAAGATCGTTGATTTGATTGAAGTAAATAAGTTATAACATTTGTCCCAATAATTTGCATCAAAATGAAGACTTAAATTAGTACAACGAGAAATGATAGTTTCTATGCATAGAGAAATCCATGAATGTATTCTTGAAAAGTTTAGACTCTAATGCACATCAAGAACGTCATGCAGCTTATTCACCTGAGAAATACATGCTTAAAAGTGTCAACATAAAGTAGGTGAGTTCATAGGTTTATGTATGTATAAATGTAAGACCGCAAGAATTCAATGTGTAAAATAATGTATCCCATACAAAATCACAAAATATAATTACGATTGCACTAAGCTCATGACACTGAAGCTACAACTATGTATGTGTGCAACTTTGTGCAATAATGTACCCGTGTAGATATCAACCCGCAACATCCAAAATCCGACATGGTATACGTCTGTTAGTTCGGTCGTCCGAAGCTAGTAAGCATGACTTACCTGAACGGGGATGTTAATCACAAATAGATCTATTTATAACACACGCGCTTACTCCAAGTAATTAACAGTTCATGATACTGGGCATAATGGGTTATCGCTACTTAGGCAACTCGTAACATGTTTAAAAAAGTACTTGCGTCAAAATGTAAAACAAAGCATGTATATCACCCCGAGATTCGTAAAGTATTGTTAAACAAGTAAAGTGGGGCTATAAACTCACCTTAAGTGATGGATTTGATTTTAGAAAAATCAATCAACCTATTTAATTATAGGTCGATTTAGAATAACGTATGAAAATATAAAACAATGCACTAAATTTTATCTTGTTATATCACCACCTAATAGTTTGTATTTTAGCTTATTAATCAAAATAATGTATATGTTTAAGCTTACCACGTAATTCCCAAGTATGTACGTTCGGTATATATTCTAATAGCCAGAAAAATTAATTATAGTCTATTACGCTTGATTTACCACTTTTATTATTTTTACAACGATAATATATATACAGTCTGATTTATTTATAAAATAATATTTAGAAAGTTTAAAATGCATATAAATATTATATAAGTGATGCTAAATTATTTCCAAAGGTTTTTGTAGTCTAAACGGACCCTAAACGTCAGAAAACACTGTTTTACTATTCATGTCAGGAACATACATTTGTAAAAAGTGTGCATAAATTTTCATGTTATTATCCGAAAAAATAGTTCAAGTTTGATTAAGAATAACTCTTCCGTTTTACACTTTCGGGCTTCAAAACTCGCAATAATTTATCGAAAAATCATTCTGAGCAAGTTTCTAGTTTTATACTTAAGCCGGTTCGGACTCGAAAGGGGTCAAAATTATAAAAACTGTTTTTGCCAGATTGTATAAAAAAACTGTATTTGTCTGTATTGTTTCAAATCTTGTATTGACCATAACTTGTTCGTTTTACATTTCGAGTTCTTTATATGCCCAGAATCGTATTAAGATGAAATGACATATTTTTAAGGTTTTAAATCATCAAAAAATCCCTAACCCACTGTTTGGAATAGGCTGTTACAAAGGGTATTTTATACACTTTAAAACTATAATTTTTACCTCATTTTCACACAACAACATCCTCTAATCTAACCACTTCAACATCTACCACAATCAACACATCCAAACTACGGCTTCTAGCATTATTTGAAGACTTATCCTTGCAGCTTCCTCTTATTATATATGGTTGGAACGTAATAGCAGGATTTTTAAGAAGGTTAAAAGGTCTCCGGATGAGATTAAGGACATTATTATGGTCACGGTTCATCTTAAGCTTCTCACGTTTAAGTTCAAAAACACGGCTAAGGTGAACCAGATTTTGACTACTTGGAAGATGCCTTCATCGTTTAGGCTTTATGGATGATCCTGCTGTTATTATGATCGGTTTTGTCTCATGGGTTCGTCTAATGGTCCGTATTTGGATGGTAGCTTGGTCTGCGAGTTATTTAGGTCGTATGATTAAGTCTTTGTTTTTAGGTGCACATTGAGGCATGTCTCTTGTGATCTAGTGGTAGTTCAAGCTTCTAGCTTGAGGTGAATGTGGTATTTCAGCCACACTCCTTTGTACTTAAGCGTTTCTTGTGATTAATACATTTACCGGGGTAACCCTCTACCCATAAAAACACACATCCAAACTAACCTAATCTCATCTAAAAATTCATAATATAATAAAATAATTTATAAAATCAAATAAGCTAGTTTATGAATAACAAACTTGACAACATGTTTAATAATCATATAAGTAAGTAGTGTTCTTGATTTTTTTGCAAATATTTATAAAAGTTTACTACTTGGAGATATAACTTTATAATCAAGATGTTTATGTGTAAAAATAAATAATGTAAGAATAGAAACATGAACAATCATGATCAAGATAAATAAAATCAAAATAGTAAGTAAAGTAGGCTTACAAAGGTTATGATTAAAAGAAACCATAGGCTTGATTTTTAACCCAAAAACCTTGTAAAAACCCTAACTTGAATAATGAAACCCTAACTTAATTTCTTGAAACCCAAGCTTCAAATCACCTTGGAACACCTTAGATATTAACCTTGATCACACTAGATTGCTTGAAATATCAAGAAAATGGAAAACCGTGAAAAGTTTTACGGCTTGTTTTGAGCCGTAGGTATAAGAGAGAAACAAGAGGGATTTTGTGATTTTTGCAAGTGAAATAAGTAAAGTGAAAAGCTAGTTGATGCATCATCTTTATATAGGATAAATATCTAGGAGACATGAGTACTAATCCTTCATGAAATTTAGGGGGAGTGGTTTTGTAAGAAATTAAAGAGGTGGTGGTGTGGTGGTGTAAGAGTTTTGCTAAGAGTAGGAAAAATGTACCATAGTTGGTGTAGTGCTAGTTATTAAAATATCTAGTGTAGTATAAACTTTGGTGAAGTTTGTATGCCTATACCAAACTAGGGGGCGCGAGTACATAAATAAAAAATACGGATAAAAAATATTTAATTTTTGCTAAGGTATAAATATTGAGGGTATTGGTAAAGGTGGTATAGTTTACATGCATGCATGAAAGTCCATAACGCGAAACGTAAACGTTTTACGTAACGTATAAATAAAAATAAAATATTAAAATTTATAAATTATCTTCGTAATAATTAAATAACACTTGTTTGACGTAAACTTCTATTTATTTAATGCTGGTTTACGTTGATTGTTGATTTTTGGTTTACGCAATTTAACTTAACGGTTGAAATTAAAAGTAAACGCGTAAAAGCTCAAAGTAAATAGTTTGAATTTACTGACGTGAAATGACCTGAAATTGTAGATTGTCATAGTCTTCCTCCGTTAAAAGAGCTTTGTCCCTAAAGCTCAAGTCGTGGTATTTGACGAAGGTAGGGGGTTTGCGAACAGGTGCGGGTACTTCTTCTGAAATTGATCATCGCGTTCCCACGTGAACTCTGGACCTCTCCTAGAGTTCCATCGAACCTTGATGATAGGAATACGGCTTTGCTTCAACCGCTTGACCTCTCAGTCCATAATTTCGATAGGTTCTTCAACGAAATGTAACTTGTCATTAATATGGACCTCGTCTAACATAATCACGAGCGATTCATCAGACAAACACTTTTTCAAATTAGACACGTGAAACGTGCTATGAACCCTGCTTAATTGTTGAGAAAGTTCGAGTCTATAAGCAATGGTTCCTACTTTTGCTAACACCTTGAAAGGTCCAATATACCTCGGGTTCAACTTCTCCCGTTTGCCAAAACGGATAACCCCTTTCTAAGGTAAAACCTTCAACATGACTTTGTCTCCCACTTGAAAGTCTAAAAGCTTACGCCTTACATTGTCTTAACTCTTTTGACGATCACGCGCGGCTTGAGTTCTGCTTTTGATTTGTACGATCTTCTCGGTATTTTCATGAACGATTTCTGGTCCAATGAGCTGAACATCTCCGACCTCGGCCCAGCAAACAGGTGATCAACACTTGCGACCATAGAGTGCTTCAAATGGTGCAACCTTGATGCTAGTATGATAACTGTTATTGTATGAGAACTATACTAGCGGTAAATGTTTATCCCAGCCATTTCCAAAATCTATTACGCATGCGCGCAACATATCTTCAAGAGTTTGAATGGTTCTCTCGCTTTGACCATCGGTCTACAGATGGTAAGCAGTACTCATATATAAATGAGTACCCAAAGCCTTCTGGAGCGACTACCAAAAATGCGATGTAAATTTGCTATCACGGTCAGAAATGATACCGGCACTCCATGCCTTGAGACCACTTCTTTCAAGTAAAGTCTCGTCCATCTCTCTATCGTATCAGTTTCTTTCATTGGTAAAAAGTAAGCAGACTTGGTAAGACGATCAACAATCACCCAAATGGTATCGTAACCACTTGACGTCTTAGGTAGCTTCGTGATAAAATCCATAGTGATTTTCTCCTATTTACATTGGTGTTCAGCCTTGACCTTCGAGCATGTCAAACACTTGCTGACGTAGGTGGTAATTTCCTGCTTTCTTGTTGAGCCACCAATGCAACTTCTTCAAGTCCCATGGTAAACTCTTGTCGGAACCCCGAAGGGGAATGGAATACTTCGACTCATGTGCAAAATCAAGTCCCTTTAAAAAAAAAAAATAAAATCCTCCAAGAACCGCGATTACCAACTCCGATTCCATAACAGGGTGTCCATCGGTAAAGGTCTCAAAAATCTTTGTTCAGGACATGAAATTTTCTTCCTTGAAATTTCCTTCTTTCATCTCCTCAGCTTGTGCGTTTAAAATTTGTATGCGGAGGTTCAAACCAATAGTCATAACTAAGGCTCGAACTCGTAATGGCTTAATCCGTTCCTTTCGACTTAAAGCGCCAGCTATAACAGTTTCCTTTCCAAGATGATAACAGAATTTTGTACTTATGATGTTGTCGCAACGTTAAGAAGTCCCATGTATTACGTCGACGATGAATGTTGATTTAGTATATTCCTTTAATGGCAATAAACTTGTTAGTGATGTCCTAGGTAGGCTTAAAACTTAACCGGACGAACGAGAGATCGAAACGGAGGATATGTACATGTTCGTTTATTTAATTTTAAAGCCGAACAAATAAACGAACCGAACGCATAATCGGACCAAAATTATTGATCATGTTCATTATTAAATTGAACGTTGTTCATTGTTTCGTTTATTGTTCGTTCATTAATAAGTTAAACGAACGTAAATCGGACATAAATGAGCATAAACGAACATAAATGAACGTAAACGATCATATATAAACCAAAACGGACATATACGAACGTGTAACTAAAGTTGTTATTTTAAACGATCCATATGATCATCTTATGTTTATAATCATTATCCCAAAATATGATCTTAATATACAGTCATACTACTATATTAGCATCATGAGTACGCATAGTCGATTCATGAACAAGGAAATCTAAACAACATCATTATCATAGTTAATATTCACGATGACTTTTATAGAACGTCTTTTTAAACGTCGTCAAAAAAGAGGTATTAGAAGTCACCCAAAAGTTGTATGCAAAAGATGTTCAAAAGCTGTGAAGTCATCCAAAAGTTGTGATCAAGTTGTCATTACTCAAGTAAGCTCGATATTTAATGAAAATCGATTTGTCAACTTTTTTTTTGTCACTTTTCAATTCTAACCTATGTTTTTATATAAGAGAAATTAATAAATCAGAAAGGGTCTCAAAAATCTTTGTTCATGCCATGAAGATTTTCTTCCTTGACATTTTCTTCTTTCATCTCCTCAGCATGTGCATTTAAAATTTGTATGCGGAGGTTCAAACCAATAGTCATAACTAAGGCTCGAACTCGTAATGGCTTAATCCGTTCCTTTCGACTTAAAGCGCCAGCTATAACAGTTTCCTTTCCAGGATGATAACGAATTTGTACTTATGATGGCGTCGCAACTGTTAAGTCCTATGGTATTACGTCAACGTTGAATGGGTGATTTAGTATATTCCTTAATGGCGAGTAAACTTGTTAGTGGAGGGTCCTAGGGTGACTAGTGATGCATCTTGACTTTTCGACATAGGATTTAGTGTAAGATGATGTCAACTCTAAGTGGTAAGGTGATGTAAAGGTCTACTTAGCTACTATTATTACTAATTCTGTTTCCCGTGACAAACACGTTCTATGGATACGCACACAAAATTTTTGCTTTTTAGGGATATAAGTAGAATATTACTTTTGACTAAAGTTTTAAGGTGACTACTCCCAGCATGACATAGTTCTTCCTGAATTAGACATAGGTGATCAGGCTATGTATAATTGAGGACTAACGATGAAGTTCTCAATATCGTCAAACTAATGTTATGCATATAGTAGTATCAAAATAGTTTTACAGTATGATAATTTAATTCACAAAATGGAAACAAGATAGTTTATAAGGTGACAACAAAACGGTTTGCGAGATAACCGTAAGATGGTTTATAAGACAATAGCTAAGTAGCTCATGGGGTGATAGTAAAATAATTTATACGATGAAAACAAAATAGTTCCATGAAGTAAAAACAAAATGATTTGTAAGATGATAGTAACGTGGTTTTTAGATGATAGCAAAATAGTATATAAGATATCAAGAAGATAGTTCATAAGATGGTGGAAAGAAAATTGTAAAATGATAGTAATTTTGTTTATAAAATAATGGCGAAATCGTTTTTAGTTTACATAACAATAGTTGAGTAGTTTTTAAGTGATGGTAAATTGGTTTATAAGGGAATAGTGAATCTGTTTATAGATGGTAGCAAAATAGTTTATGAGATGGAAGCAACTTAGTTCGTAAAATGATAGCGAGTTATTTTATATGTGATGGTTAATTTGTTTATGAAATACTAGTGAAATAGTTTATAAGTGTTAGCAAAAGTTTCATAAGATGATGGTTAAATAATTTTTCATGGTAATAACAAAATAGGTTATTAGGTAATAGCAAAATGGTTTATGTGATAATAAGAACATAGTTTATAAGATGGTATTTTACTAGGTGATAGTAAAATAGTTTATAAAATGAGGGTTTATTACCCGATAGTAAGATAATTTATTAATGATGGTAAGACATTTTATTAAAGATAATGGGAATAGTTTATAAAGTGATTGTGGAATAGTTTATAAGATGTTAGTTCCTTTGATGATAGTAAAATAATGATTAGTAAAATAGTTTATCATGTGGTAGTGAAATGGTTTATAATGTAGTTGTAAAAATGTTTGAAGGGTTATAATAGTTTAGGGAGTAGCTTGCATAAATAAATAGAGCGTTAAAGTAAAATCGTCAAGGTTTTCACGACACATAAGTTTGATAGATAATTTAAATCATCCACACGTACAATGAAATTCAAAAGAAAATACAACACAAATTTCCTATAGGAAATAGAGTCTACGAAAGTTCTCGCTTAGGTTTCACTAGGTAATACAGGAAGGTCTCTCCCTAAACATTAACATTATTTGCCATGACACTAGAGTCTTTACAAGTTTTTCTTTTCCATTACTTGTTCACTTAGTTCTGGTTCTTCCTTTCTAGACAACCATTCTTGTAATGTCCTAGCCTTCCACACTCATAACAGGTAACTTTAGCTTTTTGTTTTGCCACTGAGGGCCCCTGCTTCGCTCTCAGGACTTGGGTCATACAATCTCTAGTTTGATGACCAACCCACTTACAATTGCCACATTTTGCCGCATACGGGCTGGTGTGGTGAAACTTGCACTTGTTACACAATGGTAGATTTCCAACATAGCCTTTCTTTTTGCCTGGCTCGGCAGTGTGTGCTCTAATCACCTTATGCTCTTTATTTTGTTGTTGGCAAGAGCTTCTATCGTGGTCACCTTCCCACTTCCTCCTGTTGTTAGCATTCTTTGCTACCTTGTCTTTCTGCTGTTCGACCCGGTTCATTAAGTCGCGAGCCACGCGGGTCTTTGCCTCGTAGATAGCAATAGTCTCGATAGCATCAGCCACTCGATGGGCTACAATTTGCTCAATTTCCGCAAAATCCCTAGATTCATAGTTGACATTGTTTCCTTAAGGTCACAAGGAAAAATAATATATAATGAGATTTCATCCAAGGTAAAATCACGATACGCAATGAGCAAAACATATATGTAAAATGAGACCACGACACGCAAAGGTATAAGATAAAAACAACCATGGCATAAATAAATCAACATCATAAAATAGCATAATCATAACCAACAACGTAGGTTAATACTTAATACATCGTTTTACATGAGTAAATGAGTACAAGCTTTTCATTAACGCTACCAACCGAGTACTACTCAAGTTTAGTAGGATACAATCCAAAAGAAGCTACAAATGACGCTAATATATCTGTATATAGACCAAGGTGCCTCTCAAGATCCCATAAGCTAGTCTCTATGTCTTGCGCTTGACTCCGTAGCTCAGCCATCTCGAACCTGTCAGCCTCACGGGATTCTGTCAGATCTCCGACATCCATCCGAGCGGCTCTTAGTGATACTTGTAGTGTCGCAGCTCGCTGCTCTGCAGCCTCAGCCATAGCACGTGATGCCTCAATATCCTGCTCTGTCATATCAGTCCTCCGAGTGCGAGATCTAACTCCGATCTGCCTATTATGGCTCTGCTCAAAATGACTCTCTGCGTACTCGGCTCGACTGTGCAACTCTGGTATCTCAAGTCTGTAAGTCACCCAGAACTCCCGTAACTCTCTGACCTCCTTGATACGATCCAAATTATATATACGTATAATATCAAAGTATAAGAAATTCACTAATAATCCTTGAGGACAAAGATTAAAAGCAAATTCTACACAATAATATCGTATCTTAACCGGTAAGTGTTTACCGGGTCGTTTATACCCCAAGAATTATGAATTGAAACCCCGTTATTAATTGGACAATGATTTGAATGGTGATAAGATTTTTGATTTCACAAAACTAATTCCTACTAGTGATCAAGTAAGGGCACACATAAAAGCAATTACAAAGAAAATGGAAAATAAACTAAAAACATTAACGGGAATCAAGAAACGAGCTTTAAAACCTAATTTGAGCAAAAATGAACCTAAAAGGGCCAAACTAATTTTCCTAGATGCTAAAAAACTAAAAATGATTTTTAGAATTTTTTTTTATGATTTTTAAAGTTTTTAAACAAAATAAATGCAAGAAAAATATTAAACTATGATTTAAAAATCTAAGAAAATTCCTAAAAATAGCTAAAGACAGACTAATTGCAAGAAAATTGAAAACACTGAAATTGCTTAACACAATAAGCCTGGAAAAATCAATTTAGCACTCGAAGTGCTTATAACTAAAAGAGCTCAAAAAGGTGTTAAAGGTATTGTTTGTGCACCCTTGGACGTAAAAGTCCCAAGGGCGCAGATGGTATGAGGTGTGTGTGTTAAGAGGTTGAGACTGGGTAGAGGTCTTGGGTTCGAGCCTTGCTCACCCAAGACTTCCCTAATTTCCCTTTTTTTATTTTTCAAATCTTTTTGAACAAACTTGTTAAACAGCTTATCTTAAGCACTTTTTACTAAAAAAACTTTTTGTGAAAACAACTAAATAAGCTGGAAAATAGCTTATAAGGGTGACAGATTTAGACTTAAAGTATTATTAGCTTTTGCACAAAATTTAAATGACCAATAAGCTTGAATAAGCTCAAGCCACAACCAAATAAGCTACAACTCCTTTAAAGCAAGTCTAATAAGCAATTTAAACTACCTTTAAGCTAAACAGTAAGCCATAAGCTGAAAAAGTCAACTAAGCATTTTTGCACAAAACAGTTTACCAAACAGCCTAAAAGGACTTTTTGAGCTTATTTTTAAGCCAGCAATCAGATCCTTATGGCCTAGTGGCTTACACCACTAAAAAGCCTGTCCTACAAACTACTTAAAACATCAATCAAAAAGTAATTTGAAATTCAAACAAGCTAAGAAAATGCTAATGGAAAAAGCTACTTATGCAGTTTGAGTATTTTTTGATTTTTTTGCAAATTTAATGAAAAAGACAAAGTACTGATTTGCAGACCTAAAACAGATACCTAAATAAGCTTTTAAAACCTAATTAAGCCCTAACCTATTAAATTTGACCTATGAACTAGATGTGCTCTAAAATTTTAAAAGCTAAAACTAACTTAAGCTACTTTAAATTTTAGGATGAAAAAGGCTTTTTGCCTGTTTTGAATGCTGATGCAGTTTACCAAATTCTAACCAAAACTCAAAACCAAATAATGCAGACTTGAAGACTTGTTTTCAACACCTTTTAAACAACTAAACTAGAACAAAATGATCAACAAATGCAGCTAGAACTAATATAAGCACAAAGAGCTTATGAATCTGAGCTTTATGAACTCAGATCAAAGTAATCAACCACAAGCCTGCTATAAGCTAATTTAACCTAACAAAGACCTTAAAACCTAACCTTATAAACTTCAATATGAGATTTAAATTCAGTTTAAAGAACCAAATGGCTCTTGACAGTACTAACTCAAGTTAGTACTGCCTTGAGCCAAACACCCCTTTAAATTGCTTAAATCCATTTTCAGCTTATAAAACTTAGAAATAAAGTTCAAACTTCAAATATCAGATGTTATTTAGCTTATATCAGACCTAATGAACAGATTTCAACAATCAAATAAGCAAGAACAATAAGCCTATAACTAATGCTAATATTTTTGGTATTTTCAACTGTTTTAGAACAAAGACTTGTAAAATGAGATTTAATCTAACAAGTGAACTAGATAAACATCAAACAACTATAAAAAGCAATATTACGCTATACTACACAACAATAAGCAGACATTAAGCAGAAATAAACTAAAGTGCAAATTTAAACTATAAAAGGTAAAATGAGGACTTACAAAAGCCTTTGCACAAACAAGGCTATTATATTGCTCTTAGAGCTGATCAACAAAGCTCCAGCTTATCTAGGATAAGCTGGTAAGGTCTTGGAAGCCCTTCCACAACTGGCTTCCCTTCCAAATAAGCTGAGGTACATTTGGGGTGAATTTTGAGTATCAATAAGCTCAGTTAAGCTTTGAGAGCTTAACTGAGTATTAGGCTAGCTTATTAGTATTAATGACAGCTTATTGAGCTTGTTTGAGTATCAATGAGCTTATTTAAACCATAGTGAAATTAGGTAAAAGCAAATTAAGACATAAGATAAAGGAAACTTAAATTTTATTAATAAGAAACAAGGTTACAAAGTTTTAAATGGAAATACAATAGGAAATGATTACAATAAGCTGCTAAAAACTAAAATAAGCTAAAAAAACTAAAAATACTACTCTACATGTCCGTGTGAGTGAGAGGAGGCCTCCTTTTATAGCCTTCAAAGGAAGGATCTAGGTCCTTGGTGTGTTTGTTGCGTGAGAGAGTTCATTATCCATAATCCTAGCCTTTCATTTGCCCTTGTGCTTCTTTAGATTGATCTCAGCCCTTGATTTCTTGCCATGTCTCCATTCCCCAATCATTGGCACGAATTGCCAAGCTATCATTCCTTTGACATCATTGCGTGCGTCATTTGTGAGGCTTCTAGAAAGGTTAATTTTACTTAAACGAAGTTAATTAGGGTGCAGGGTAAAATTAGGGACAGAGGATGAATAGTAAACCAATTTCGCTCCCTTTTCTTTTCTTTGTTTCGTTTGACCGAGTAAGTTGACTTAGGCTCGTTTTAATATTAAAGGGTTTGTGTCACACCCCGCCAAGGCGGAAACGCGAGGCTTAAACAAGAATGGATATCATCACAACACATGGTGTCTATATAGAGAATACTAAAATGAAAACTAAAGTAAAGCAAAGACACAAAGTGTCATAACAATACCCAAAACCTAATGGTGTCTTTATTAATGAGAAAGAGGTATCGTCAATAAATGACATGCAAAAACATAATCCAAACAATTCATGCAAACGCATTTTTCAAACAGAAAACATAAATAAACTCCAAGCATCCTACGGTCTCTTCTAGCCACTTCGCTCTATCTTAGCACCATTAAGCTCACCTGAAAATGATGCTTAAAAATGTCAACACAACGGTTGGTGAGAGTCATAGGTTTAAGACTCACATTATAAACCTTTCAAACCAATTACTGTGTGTTGGAAACACGAAAAGTGTCGGTCACTTCCAAGTTGTAACAAGTCTTAGCTCGTAGTTAGTATCATGATTAGATT
>BQNB010021436.1:24418-37988 GCA_026074375.1 Tanacetum coccineum | reverse complement strand
TTGTATAATTTTTTAGATCGAGTGTAGCGCTGATCAAATTTACCATTGTCATTTTTTTTGGAACGACGAGTTAGTATAGTTACTAAGTTAGTTATTCCATTGTCATCTTAGATGCACGTAAGTTTATTTCCCTCCATCAACTTCTTAACCAAAGAGCTATAGTAGTGATGACCAAATCAACCACCATGTTCACCTTTACCAAATCAACACCTTCGCCTGTTTTTGTGTTTTCTTTCGGTCATCACTTTCACCAAATAAATGAATTGTCAACCCACGCACCTCGCATAATGATGATGGTCATTAATAGTAGACTACACGTAGACCATTTATTAATGTAACATAACATTTAAATTTAAAAAAATACGAAAGTCTCTGCTTAGTTTTGCTTTATTATATTTATTACATATACAGTAGTATCTATACTTATATTATATAAAGCATTTATAATGTGAGTCCCATCAAAAATTAAGATAAGGAGGTGCAATCTTGATCATCCATCTTATTTTAGAAAATCACATCATAGGGTGACATGTGTCACTTTTTAATTAAAAAATCACTTTTATTTTCAATTTGACATATCTTTTTATCTATTTATTTTTTTTATGATTTAATTTCACCGTATTTTCTAAAATTTCGTGATCTTTAATTCAACATCCATTTTAATATATTTTTATAAATTTTTAGCTTTTCACATTTTTAGTGGGTTTATTTTGAATTTTTTAACAACTTTAACTTTAATTTGAATACAAACTTGATTCGTAAAAGATATATACTTTTGGAGACAATGTTTGATGGGTAAGAGAGTGTGTGAGTCTTTATACAATCGAGAATGATGTTAATATGATGTTGCGGGAAAGCTACGGAAACTCAAACAAATGAATTCTCTAAGCGGGTAAAGAATTGCGGAGCGAGTTGGGTTAGCAATTTTTATCACCGTCGCTATGCGCGGGTATCCAACTAGTTATATAAAAGATGTTCTTTTCTTGGGCGATAACCTCTTTTTCTATAGCAAAAGTAGCATTAAGAAAAAGTTACACTGAAAAACGCGACACATAAAAGTAAGTTATTTTAGCCCTTGTTTCTTCGTGTTCAATCCCTCCTTATCACCTTCAAAAACACATACACACAAAGACTTCATTAATCATTCAAAATCTTTATAACAGATCCATTTCCCCCCTTTTAATAATAATACTTATTACTTGTCAGGTATTAATTTTATTCCGTACAATTTTCATTAGAGCTAGGGTTTTACGACCAAACTATTTAAATATTTGATTATATGCTGCTTATTGAATTATGTTTCGATTTAATTTCGTTGATTCATTTGTCACGTCTTCAATTTAGTTAAAAATGTAGCAATTCTTGCTGTTTGTGTATCTGTTTACTGTTTGCTTATTTTCGGTGGTGTTTGTTTAAGCTTATTTATGGCCTTATAAGCTTATCTGTTTCCGGCTTATATTTCATGAGCCTGAATTTTTCGGCTTACTTTGAGACTATGAGCGAATCATGGGGTGTTTGGCTAAGCTTATGAATTGGGCTTATGCTTATGTTATATAAGCGACTTATGGCTTATATATCATGAGCTCATAAGCCATTGCTAATACTCATAAGTGATTGCTAAGTGTTGGGCTTAGCTTATTATCATAATTAATATGGTAAAATGACAAAAAAAAGTACATAAACATTACATGGTGTAGTTATTAAATGAGGTGATAAAAGTCTTTTTTTATAATAATGTTATATGTTATATAAGCTCACCCGTCCTCATATAAGCCACAAAGTTTGAGCTTATCAAAAGCCCACTCATATAAGCTTAGCCAAACACTTACTTTAGGCTTATTTAACACATATAAGCTCATAAGCCCATCATATAAGCTTAGCCAAACACCCCCTATATCATAATAACTTATTTAAGCCCATAAATTTCAAAATAAGCCGAAATTAAATAAGCTCATAAGCCCACAAATAAGCTTAACAACCTCCCCCTCCCTCTTCCCCCCTCCCCCCTTTCTAAATTCTTCAACTCTTTGCTTTCATCAACTCGCGCCCTTAAAGCCGAAAAAGAGACATTTAACTTTAGTTACTCATCGTTAAGGAATGTCATTGAACGAATTTTTGGAGTCTAGATATGCACGTCAACACACCTACGAGACACAAGTGAACATTGTAATTGCATACATTAGAAAGAAAGGCCATTTTGATTAAGCATTTGACAAGGAACAACAAGAATTTTACAATCCAACTTTTTCTACAAAAGGATTACTAAGGATCTATGCAGAAAAAATTGAACATTATGTCAAGTTATTTTCACATATATTGTCACTACTTATACTTTACATGATTCATAATACACAACATTACTTCTTGAAGCACTTAATTTTAAGCAGAAGCAGAAGCAGAAAAAACAACAATCTCAAACGCCTCCTAAGTTTGGGATGATGCACAAGACGTTTGTACAGTTATTGTGTGATATATTTGATATAATTAAATGATTGTAGTTCACAAATTACTTTTTATAATAACGTATGATCTTTTAATGTATCTGGTTGTTTTTCTGACTAGGTATAGGTTTGAGTCTGCATAGCCCTAGTCCCATATTAGAATATAAGTATGAGTATTGGAACAATTCGTTCATGATATGTACTGCAAAGCAGAGCTGTTTTCAAGTAGTGTTTGATCGATTATGTGACAAACTAAATTAGGGCTCATATACTAATTATATAAATAATGATCGTCATTGGTTTACACGTCATACAAAATGAAGTTTTGATTTGTCTCTTGGAGTGACTTATAATAAGTGTTTCGACTTATTTGTATTTTACAAAATATGGAGAAACATGAGATATATGCGCATACTTTCTTATACCATTATTATCGTTGTTAGTTATTTGGTGCATAGCACTTGAACAGCTTGGTTTGGCCTGTTACTTTGTTATTATCGGTTGTGCTTCAAATTGGAGTATTTTGTATTCACTCCATATGCAAATCTCGTCATAATTAAAATATTGGATATCATGCTACATAAACTGTAAATGCATCTGTTGGTATTTTGGTGGTGTCCTTTTGAGTTAAGTATTAACTTGCGACTTCAATGTTTTTTTCTTCTCAGATAATAGACCAATAAAACATAGAGACAGCTACGAATTTGAAATTTTCAGAAGAAAGATTTTCTTGGAAGGAATAGTTCTCTGCATGACATTTTGGCATTCTTGCAATGTCAGGGTTACTTAATAATGTAAGTGGCCTTCATTTTTATATCTCAAATAATAGTAACTTAATATATTGCGTTATTAATATTTCATTCTTTGCTCCGATAAGATGTGGATTATGTCTCCTTTGTCTGGTACCATTATCTGTTATTTAAAGCCTACACCCTGTAATAACGTTACGGATAACCTCTAGAGGTTGCAATATTTGCGGGTTGGGTAAAATTTCAAATTCGTTAATTTAGTACCTCTAAAATGTAATAACAGGGATTGACCCGCAAACCTCTGTCTTTTTTTGAATAATTTATGCGTGAATTATGGTTAGAAAAACATTTTTCAATTAAGGTTATAGGAGGTTATTTGCATATAAAACAGAATCTGGGTGACTTTTTTTTATTACCTTTCTGAAAAACAAAACAACCCAAATAAATCTATATACTAGTAAACGGGTGAGAGTTGCATCCGTTGGTACCACAATTGCGTAATCTTTGGATATGTGCTGTTTTTATTCATAATCAACCTATACTTTTTGGTGCAGTCATCTCTGAACGGACGAGCTTCAAATCTTCAAGACAACTCCGGGCGACCATTTTCTCCATCTTTCTCAACTCAATCTGGTGCACCATCCCCTAATTTCCATCAAAGTGGTTAGTATATTTGATTGATAGTTATTACCATTGGTAGTTCTATTTCTGAAATTACTTGGCACCCTTTATATATAGATGAGTCATAATTGCCACATCTAATTGGCGCTTTTTCTGTAAAATGTTGCACCTTTACATGAGAACTTCTCTTTATAGGATCTCTTCAGGGGCTTCATAATTTACATGGTAGTTTCAATGTTCCCAACATGTCGGGCACACTTGGATCAAGAAATCCAACAGCAGTGAATGTACATTCAAGCGGGCTTCAACAACAAAGTGGAAACCTTTCTGGAGGAAGATTTACATCAAACAATATGCCTGTTGCTCTTTCTCAGGTACTTCGGATTTTCTTAGATATTTTAATAATCTGTGAAAATCGCTTGGTGTCACATAAGGATGCCAAGGAAACGAGCTTAGGTTGAGTTTGACTCGAGCATATCAATGTTAGGCTAAGCTTGAATTCGATTTGTTAACTGGCCAAGTAATATGGATTTAATGACGAGCTCAAATAAAGAGCTAGCAAATATTTGTAAAGGTTATACTTTAAAGAAAGCTTGACTTTGTGTTTTGAATAGCTTTAAAGTATCTTCCAAAACCATACTCAGTAAAAAAAAGGTAGTTTGTCATACATTGGGCTCGAAAAGCTTGTTAAGAATTTCAGTCAGAGTCGTGTAAACTTGGACATAACTTGTATGTATCGAGCTCATTTATGTAAAAGCCCGATCGGGTAGTTCTCGTGTCAGGTGACATCAGTCTTCCCCCATTGGTAAAAGCTTGATTCGATTGGTTTTCGGCTCGAATAACTTAATAAAACCTCCATTTGTAGCTCTCATGTCATGTGACATCAGTAGCCCCCCTGCTGGTCTTAACTTGAAAGTGAGCCATGGCACGTACTCTGTTCTTTGTAGCGCATAGTGCAATGTACCTCAAACAGAAGATATGAAACAAAATGGAAATGCGTGATAACAAATTAATTTGGAAGTAAAGATAATTAAATCATAAGTTTCTCACAGTATTCTAATAACAGAAACCGCAAAATAACAATTATGCTATCAAACAAGAGGTTGGTATATCACAATTGACCTACTAAGGCACTAACACATAAGTGACAGTTCATGAATAAATTGTCAACACACAATAAGGAAAGTTTCTCAGGTTATTAGTTTAGTGTCAAGGAAAACCAAAAAGAGAATCTCGGAAAAATAACCAAGTGAAGAATAATTATGTATTTTTTATCACTAACTTATAGTAATCTTACATGCTGCACGCCATGATTACCATGCTAGAAAGTCCTGATTTTGAAAATCACTCATATTATTATTAATTTTTCAGATAGCTCATGGCAGTTCACATGGTCATTCAGGGCTAACTAGTAGAGGAGGCATGAGTGTTGTTGGAAGCCCTGGGTTTAGTAGTGGTACAAATGCAGTTGGTGGTTCAATTCCGGGAATTCTTCCTACCACTGCATCAATCAGTAACCGAAATTCCATTTCTGGAGTTGGGGTGTCTCCAATTTTAGGAAATCCTGGCTCTCGGATTACAGGTTCCGCTGGAAACATTGGTGGTGGCAATAGCATCGGAAGAAGCATGAGCTCTGGAGGAGGGTTGTCAATCCCAGGCCTTAATTCTCGATTAAATCTAAACACTAATAGCGGGTCTGGAAATTTAGGCATGCAGGGATCAAATAGATTAATGGGTGGTATGCTTCAACAAGGTACTCTATCCTAGTCTAATAGTTATTTATCTCACGTGTTCATTAAGAATTTAATGTCCATCCTGATAATTAATATGTAATTTATTTTTCCACGCAGCTTCCCCACAAGTGATGTCTATGTTTGGTAATTCATATCACTCAGGTGGACAACTCTCCCAAAACCATGTTCAAAACTCCATGGGAATGTTAAATGACTTGAATAACAATGATGGCTCCCCGTTTGATATTAATGACTTCCCACAGTTGAGTAGTCGTCCTAGTTCCTCTGGTGGAGCCCAGGGACAAATTGGTAAATTCAGATTCAAATTGTCATCAATCTAATGTTTTGGTATTTATTAGGCTAAAATGCTTTATATAGCAGCACATTTTGCACTAATTTCTGATAATAGAAAAGTACTACTATGCCGTAGTTTAATTCAATCCAATGTTTTACTTCTCATTTTCTTGTTCTTTATATCTAAATTTCAGGTTCATTGCGTAAACAAGGTCTTGGTGTTAGTCCCATTGTCCAGCAAAATCAAGAATTTAGCATCCAGAATGAAGATTTCCCTGCTCTACCAGGATTTAAAGGTGGTGACACATTTTTCTAATAACATTCTTTTACAGGCACTTTGTCTTAAAATTGATTTGGCAATTTTATTGTATGATCTATTATTGACTGACTAAAAGATACTGTTCAGGTGGCAATGCCGAGTATGCTATAGATCCGCACCAGAAGGATCAACTTCACGAGAACAATGTGTCAATGATGCAGTCTCCACATTTCTCTGTGAGTCCAACTTATAAGGATCTGAGTATGCCACTTTTGAAGTCCCATCTTAATTGATGGCTCATTTTGCAGATAGGAAGGTCTTCTGGATTCAACTTAGGTGGAGCATTTTCATCACATCGGCCACAGCAGCAGCAACATGTTCCATCAATCAGTAGCAGCGGTGTTTCCTATTCATCTGTAAATAATCAGGATCTGCTCCACTCGCATGGTTCAGATATGTTTCAAGGATCACATTCATCCTTTCACTCGCAGGTATCATCACTTGTTTTGCTTCTGCAACATGTTTCTAGGTTAAGTTATTATGATTGGATCGACCTGGGAGTGGAATTGGATGGGCTGGATAATGGGTCAAAAGTCAAAACTTAAAAGGGCTTGGGTCAAAATGGTAACTATGAACATGGATTGGGTCACGTTGGGTTGACCCAAACTCCTTTTTGTCCAACTATGTAAGTTCTTTTTATAGGTAACTTAACTAATGCATTAGATATGATTACAAAACTATATAGTTACACTAGTAACCTAAATATTTTGAATAAACTGATTTTGGAGGTTGTATGCATCTAATATAAACTTTGGGTGACTTTCGACCTGCTCCATTTGTAGCTAAATTTCTTGATTTTACATGTTTGAGATAAAATATAATAAAATTAACCCATATGTAAGTTAATGGGTGGAATTTTCAACCTCTAGAGCTAACCAACTTTGCTTATCGTGAGCCAGTTAGGACTTGTCCCAATTTGTCATAAAGCGTGATTATAGTTAAATATTCAATATTTAGAGTTTTTAGTAGCATAAAGTTTAGGTGTACTAGACTCTTAGTAAATAAAGTACTTAGTTGGCATACTTTATATATTGTGTTAGCATGAAGAAACTATGAAGCTAGCAACGCCCAAGTTCGACTTGATTCTTATCATTGTATTTCTGTTCTTTTGATGGCAAGATTTAATTTTTCTGTTAAAGTGACATCATCATATGATCATGAGCAACTAAGTTTGTTGTTTAGATGGTTGTAGTGAAACATAATTTTGACTTTTAATATATCTTTAGGGCGGTGGAACCCCAGGCGCAGGTTTAAGACCTTTGAACTCGCCAAACACAGTCTCGGGTGGTGGTTCATATGACCAACTTGTTCAGCAATATCAACAGCAACAAAATCATTCTCAGTTCCGGCTGCAGCAAGTATTTGCTGCCAGTCAGTCATATAGGGATCAGGGGATGAAGTCAATGCAGGCTGCCCAAGCTGCCCCAGATCGATTCGGGTTACTTGGTTTATTGAGTGTAATAAGAATGAGTGATCCAGATTTAACGTCTCTTGCACTTGGAATTGATTTGACAACACTTGGTCTGAATCTAAATTCGGCTGAAAATCTTCACAAGACATTTGGTTCTCCATGGTTGGATGAGCCTACAAAAGGAGCTCCCGAATTTACCGTCCCGCAATGTTACTATGCCAAACAAGCACCTGTTCTTAATGTGCGTTGGCTGGCCAAATTTTTATTTTTCACTTTGTATATCTGGTGGAAATTCTAATTTTATTTCTTCTTGGTATTTTTGCAGCAAGGATATTTTTCGAAGTTCCAATTAAATACTTTATTCTATATATTTTACAGGTAATTTTAGTATATCTAATCTTCCCCTTTGGTAGTTTTACGTTATCACCAAGTTAAACTTCTATATATATATATGCAGCATGCCAAAAGATGAAGCCCAGCTGTATGCTGCAAATGAGCTGTAAGTTCTCTGTTATTACGTTCATCTTCCATGAGACTCTAATAGAGGTTGCAATTTGACCCATTTACTAAAAAATGGCTTAATTTGGGTTCTATTCTATCTTGAATGGATAAAGTAAAAAAAGGGTTTTGCTAAGCATATATCCCTTTTGAAACCTATGCATAAGAGGTAAGGACATGCATTAATTAATGTACTTTAGCCACCTTTGGGTGATTATCATCAACCACCTTAAACATGGCTCTTAAAAGCTAGGATTAGCAAAACCCAATAAAAGGGTGGGTGGAACGGACCAAACATGTTGAAAGTGCCCAAGCCTATTTTAGTGCATAACCTCTTAAACATTTATATTCAATGATTTAGGTTATTCTTGTAACTTGTAAGAGAGTTGTTTTCTAATAATAATAATTAACCTTTTGGTGCTTTATGTTTCTTAAAAAGGAAAAAGATGTATTTGCTGTTTAACTCAAACCTACATTACTCTTTTTCATGTGTACCAACTACCAAACATGATTTGTTTCAACCGGAACACGTTTGATGGTTTCGGTTACCCATCCATTTTTCCACCTCTAGACCGTCGTATAGAAGGATGGTCTTTTGTTGAGGGCATTTATATGGTGTTTGTAGGCATAATAGAGGCTGGTTTTACCACCGGGAAAATCGCTTGTGGTTTATGCGGGCAGGAAACATGGAGCCTCTTGTGAAGACAAATGCTTATGAGCGAGGATCTTATATTTGTTTCGACCCAAACACATGGGAAACAATACGCAAGGTTGAAACAAATTTCTTCCACATATTTACGTTTATCTTTCCTTATTGTTATTATAAATCCAATAGTTTTTTTTGTCTGTTTGCAGGATAATTTCGTGATTCACTATGAGATGTTAGAAAAGAGACCAACTCTACCTCAACATTGAAAATTTGACATGTAAAGTTCTTTGGTAGCTCATTGGTTATGGTAGGTCAGGTTTCAGGTTTAGGGTTAGTTACATGTTGTCTAATCCTTTGTAATATCAGTTTACTTGGTCATTGTATACCATTTAAGCATCTTTTTTAAACAATATTAAAGAATATGAGGCATTCTTTAATGTCACTCGATTTTACATTATAGTCAGTTTTGGAGATATCTGAAAATGGTCTTTGGTGATGTGTTTTTTTTAATCAAACTTTAGGTTTTACTGTCTCTAGTTATGCTGTTTATGTCGTTTGCTGATGATAGAAATATACAAATTGTTTAAGCTTAATTCGTCTTGATTCTTTGACATTCTCACTTCCAAAAAAACATTTAAGTTTTGCAATTTTTAAACTAACCAATTTTTTATTCAGTTCATGTGCTCTCATATGGGATTTTATTAGACCGGCTTGTTCAGATTATGCTGTTCAGACACTACAAACATCCCTGGCGGTGCTTATATTTTTTTATATGTATAATTATTTTTCAAGCTGTTCAACGCTGAGACAAGTTTTTACTGTCATGTAAATAGTTTATGTTAATGTAGAAAGCAAAATAAGATTATTTTATTAAGTATATTAATTAAAGTTGTCCTTTAACACTTCACTATTTTGCAGAATGCCCGCTTTATACTATTCATTGATCTCTGAGAGCATCTCCAATGTTGGCACTATCTGTACTTTTCGCACTAAAATAGTGCAAAAAGTAACAAAAATCACTTCCAATGTTAGCACTAAATCTAGCACTATTTTAGTGCAATGAATAGTAAGCACCCAAAATGCATTAAATATAGTGCAACACTATTCATTGCACTGAACACTATTCATATTATTTAAACTTACAAAAAAATTATAAAACCTTTGATATCTAACATACAAATGAGAATAAAAATTATATTGATATATTTTTGTAATCTTTTCATTAATATCATTAAAATGAGCCCAATATTGATATATGTTATTCAAATTATTTTTTGATTTATTTCAAAACAATGTATTATAACTTTATTAAATTGAATTTAGTGCAAATATTTGATGCATACATTGGAGTAACTATGACTTAGTGCAAGCATATTCCATAATGATTCCATATTTATACTATTTTAGTGCTCACATTGAAGATGCTCTCATGAGTGTTCCCCTCTGCTTCCTTTAGCTGGAATCTGATTATGGATGATAGGGTTGTAGAATATTGTTTCTTGTAGTTCTCGAGCCTTGGCTCCACAAGTCTCTTCACTGAATGGATTTCAACTTATGTTTACATTTTTGTTTTTCACCGATGCCAAATTCTTCTAGAGATCCTTTACTCTTTCCAGCATAAGAGTCATTCATACCTTCAAGTAGGATGCTAGGCCGAACTGGGTATACTTCTCTCAACCCTTGAACTATTTCTCTCAACCCTTGACCTGATAATAATTCGTCCAATAGCACAACCTATATCAATACTCTCATTATTTCGAAAAATGGGTGACAAATATTAATTAGGGCTTTAGGATCATCCTTCACGTCAAAAATAACAAAGTGTACCGAGTATCGGAATTTACCAACCTTAACCAACACGTCGTTCACAATTCCACTAGGATAGACATCCGCAAGCGAATGTTTGTAGGGTAAGGTTACTCTGATGTTAGAGACGAATGAAGTGTTGGAAAATTAGTTCAATTGTACGGTTCAGTTCAAACCGGGTAATGGGACTGGAGGTAAGGAGTGTACTCACATAGGTCACTGAACACCCTAACTCTGATAGTGGTAAAGTGAATTCAAGTCGCTGATGAACTTTAGTGACTTTACTCTTCAGTGAGTAACTCTAGACTAAAGGATATTCATCAGTCTGATGGCTTCAGCTTTGGAACTCCCTGAGGAGTAAGCTGAAGGATACCATCAGGGAGTAATCCATCAGAGGATGTATCCTCAACGGGTTAACTCATTAGTGAGTTGTTTCAGTTTGAACCTTCAGCGGGTATGCCCCTCAGCGGGTTGGCTTAAGGTTCAGGACACTGAAGGAATAACACGCTGGAATGAATTCAACAACTTGTAACAACTTTGACCGGTTTAAATGGCAAGTTATAATTACATTTAATGACCACGATCAATATGGTCATGTAACCACTAATACCTAAAATCAAAGAGGATAATTATGGAAGTGATTATATCTCCTATAATCTCTCATAATTACTTTGACTATGGTTTTGAGTATTTCTCCTATAAATAGGAGATCACAAACTGCATAAAAAATAACACAAAAAACATAAACATTATTGGAAATTTAGTTCAATTGTAGGGTTCAGTTCAAACCGAGTAACAGGACTAGAGGTACGGAGTGTGCTCCCATAGGTCACTGAACACCCTAACTCTGATAGTGGTAAAGTGAAATCAAGTCGCTGATGAACTTCAGTGAGTTTACTCTTCAGTGAGTAACTCTGGACTTAAGGATATTCGCCAGTCTGATGGCTTTAGCTTTGGAACTCCCTAATGAGTAATCTGAAGGATACCATTAGGTAGTAATCCATCAGAGGATGTATCCTCAGCGAGTTAACTCATCAGTGAGTTGTTTCAGTTTGAACATTCAACGGGTATGCTCCTCAGCGGGCTGGCTTAAGGTTCAGGACACTGAAGGAATAACACGCTGGAATGAATTCAACAACTTGTAACTTTGACCGGTTTAAATGGCAAGTTATAATTACATTTAATGACCACGATTAATATAGTCATGTAACCACTAATACCTAAAATCAAGGAGGATAATTATGGAACAGATTATATCTCCTATAATCTCTCATAATTACTTTGACTAGGGTTTTGAGTATTTCTCCTATAAATAGGAGATCACAAACTGCATGAAAAACAACACAGAAAACATAAACACCTAGAAACGAAGGGTTCTTGATTTGTGCCTAAAACAAGAACAAACACTTGGTTTTATCCCAAGAAGGTATTCGTGTAACCCAGGCATATGGTCAAATAATCTTCTTTGGAAAGTGATCATACGACTTCAAGTGATATTTGGTAACCATCTTGGTAATTAGCTAGCCTATTGATTGTCTTAACCCTGATCTGGGTACACAACAACCAACAATCAAAGAAGATTATTTTGTGATAATCAATGGTTGCTGTTGCTATGAAATACATAGCTTTAAACTTTGCCAAGCTTGACAAGTTTAAAGAGGTGGACTTTAGAAGATGGCAGAAGAAGATGCACTTCTTGCTTTCCAGCATGAGTGTGGTGTATGTGCTGACTACTCCTATTCCTGAAGATGGTAGTGATGATACTACTGTGGAACAAATCAGGAAAAGGTCCAAGTGGGACAATGATGACTATATCTGTAGAGGTTTAATCATCAATGGTATGTCTGATCATTTATTTGATATTTACAAGAATGTTGAATCTTCCAAAGAACTATGAGATTCCCTGGAGGCCAAATATATGGTTGAGGATGCATCAAGTAAGAAGTTTCTTGTTAGTAATTTCACAAATTACAAAATGACTAATTCAAGACCAGTCTTGGAACAATATAATAAACTTGTTGGTATACTTAGAAGATTTACACAACATAAAATGAACATGGATGAGGCTATTCTCTTGTATCATTGATAAACTCCCTCCTTCTTAGAAAGATTTCAAGCACACTTTGAAACATAAGAAATAGGAGTTAACTCTTGTTTAGTTGGGCAGTCATCTGCGCATTGAGGAGTCCTTAAGGGTGCATGATAATGACAAGCCAAAGAGCAACAGTGTAGCAGGTCCTTTCGTTGTCAATATGATGGAGCATAACAACTCCACCAGGTACAATGACAACAAGGGTAAACGTAAACATCATGATAACATAAGGGCTGGTCCTAACAAGAAGGCTAAACCTACTTGTTAGAAATGTAGCAAAACTGGTCACATTAAAAGGGATTACAAAGGTGTTAATGTTGGCAACAAACCTAATGGTTCAGGCACAAAGGGTTCAGTGGATGATTCTTCCAACTCACTGAAAGGTCAGAATATGTTTAATAAATCTCTCCAGCTAGAGGTGTAGAAAAAAACCGGTTCATGAACCGAACCGGGAAAAAAAAACCCAAAACCGGTTTTTTTTAAAACTGGTTTTTTTGAAACCGGTTTCCCTCAAACCGAACCGGCGGTTTGTAACCGGTTTTTAAAAAATCGACCGGACCGGGTTGTAAACCGGTTAAAAACGATTTTTAGTGCATATAAACCGGTTAAATGAACCGGTTAAACCGGTTGACTAACCGAACCGATTTTGCATTTTCTATATGAAAAAACCAGTTTATAACCGAACCGGTTTTAGTCAAAACCGGTTTTTTGACTGGTTGACTAAAACCGGTTCGGTTAAAAAACCGAACCGGTTTTAAAAAAAACCCGAAATGTTCCCCTCTACCTACATCAATGAAACTACCTCACCGGTCAAACATTTTAATTAAATAATCACTTTATACAAATATACCTCATAAACAGCCACTCACAAACAAAATAAATACTCCCTCCGTCCCATATTAAGTGTTCATTTTTGACTTTTTGAATTCTTTTTTCATAAACTTTGACCGTAAATAT
>BQNB010021436.1:4663-18977 GCA_026074375.1 Tanacetum coccineum | reverse complement strand
TTAAAGATGTCTAAGAGCTGAGTGATTGGTGTATACAACATTTTTGGATAATACTAAGTATGGTCAGAATTTATCGAATGCAAAGACTACAATCATAAGTTCTTTTTCTGTAACTATATAATAAGTTCTTTTGCTTGCAAAATAGATGGGGTGAAAGTGTTTACCATCTTTTTGACCTAAGACTGCTTCAACGACGAATTCACTTGCATCACACATTAGCTCAAATAAGAGATTCCAATTTGGGCTCATAATTACAAGAGTGCATCTAAGTTTCTCTTTTACCGAATTAAATGCTTTGTGACATTCATCATTGAACTCGAATGGAGTATCTTTTTCAATAACTTGGTTAAAGGACGGGCTATTGTTTAGAAGTCTTTAATGAAATGTTGGTAGAAACCGTCATGTCCTAAAAACCTTATAATGCCTTTAACATTAGTGGGGAGTGGAAGTTTAGAGGTTACGTCAATTTTGGCTTTGTCAACTTCAAGGCCTGCTCCAGACACTTTGTGTCTAAGCACAATTCCTTCTTTAACCATAAAGTGACATTTTTCTCAATTAAGGACAAGATTTTCATCCTTACAACGTTGAAGAATATTATCGAGATTGTTTAGATAATTATTGAAGGAGTTTCCGAAGATGAAGAAGTCGTCCATGAATACTTCCACATATTCTTCGATCATGTCATGAAAGATAGCCAACATGTACCTTTAGAAAGTAGCAGGAGCATTACATAAGCCAAAAGGCATTCGCCTGTAAGCGTATGTTCCGAAAGGGCATGTGAAGGTTATTTTTTCTTGATCCATAGGTACGATCGGTATTTGGAAATATCTAGAAAAATCATCGAGGAAACAGAAATACTTATTTCTTGCGAGTCTTTCTAACATTTAATCCATGAATAGTAATAAAAAGTGATCTTTCGCGGCTGCTTCATTGAGTTTACGATAATCGATACATCTCGCCAACCCGTAATGGTTCTTGTTGGGACAAGTTCATCTTTTTCGTTGGTGACTACTATAATAGCACCTTTCTATGGTACATAATGGATGGGGCTTACCCAAGGGCTATCGGCGATTGGATATATTATACCGGTATCGAGGAGTTTAACAATCTCTTTTTAACTACTTCTTGCATGTTTAGATTTAATCGTCTTTGTTTTTGAACAACTGGTTTTTTGTCCCTTCAAGAGGCTCTTTGTAAAGATAATTAAAAAAAAATTAAAAAATCTAAATTATTAAAAATATAAAAGGTTTTAAAAATATTGGGTTGTTGAATATTAAAACCCGCCACCCCCCTCCCCCCATAATTGAAATTGGTTTGTTTCTTCCGCATCCTAATCTGATTACTCAAAGACGGACAGATTCCAGGAATGTATGTTGTTTTCCAAGCAAAGGCTTGCTTGTGTCTTTTTAAAATAGAGATGAGCTTATTTTTATTTTACTCATAAAGCTGGTATGATATGATTACAGAAGAAAAGAGGTTTATTCCAAGAAAACATATTCAAGATTATTGGGAAGAGGTTCAGTTCAAGATCCAAATCTTGTTCTTCAAGAGACGTCTTTGATTTTATAATCGTGTTTAAAGTGATCTTTTCTGAATGGCAGTTCTTTGGTGTCGGATTCAGAATCAAGGTTTTCTCAATAATTCAGAGCATAGAATTCATTAAATTCAGCAAAAGTTTTTCTTCAAGAATAGTACCTTCGATGGAATGAAGATTCAACATCCTTTCATCAAGAATAGCCATCGAAATCTGCTTCTTAAGATTTCATTAATAACATCAATGCTAAACATTATCATCAGTTGAATAGGATTGTTTTCATAGGGCGGAATCTGATTGAAAAGGTTCATTCGTTCAGTAACCAATCCAAGATTTGATTGTTTTTGTTTTACCTCGAATTACTGCATCGGCAATATAAGAGAAAGGTCTCCATAAGATAAGAGAACTTTTACTGTCTTCTTTCATTTTGAGAATAACAAAATTTCGGAAAGGTGAAATTAGCAAACTAGCAGAGCATATTTTAAGCTATTCCAAAAGGTGTTTGGCATGATTCGAGCGCTAACCTTAGTATGCACCATATTTAGTAGGTTTAAGAGTTTCAAGAGATTATTTAGCATATAAAGAATATGGCATGAATAATGCAACAACAAGGTCGGCTAAATAGGCATTGCATAGAAGGCTTTTTTTGCTAAAGTACATGGAATGAGTACACTCCGGGTGGTCCCACGTTTAGAGTGTGAAACTTTGTTTGAATCATACAAAACTTTCATCGCTAAGGAAAGCAAGAATTTGTTCAAGCTTGTAGCTTATTACATACATTATTTGAGAAATTAGCCATATTCGGCATTCCTACTATGACATCCCACAAGAGTAACATTGATACGAAACGACTCGAATAATATCGAGAAATTTAAACCCATAATTGGGCCTTCCATTTTCTCTTTTCGAAGGTGTTGAGGATATGGAATTTTTAGTTTGTATGGTTTTAGGAAATCGAGTTTCTTTGACCCAGTTCTTGAGTTTTGAGGTTTTAGTTGGGAGTGTAGGATTCTATTTCTGCGTCCCCACTATCGAAATTTTATAGGGATTTTAGAGTTCTGTTGTTTGGATCATTTGGGTTGATAGGGTCATAGGATTTACCACTTCGTGTAAATACGGATTTTACGTGCTTATTTTAAGCTTGCGTGGTTGATAAGTTAGATGACGACCTTTTGTTATTTGTTTGAGTGTGACTAGGAAGAGATCCAATAAGTTCGACCAATTGCTTTGCAGCTAGTCTGTCGAATTTTGCTTCAAGGTTTGGATTCAGGCTGATGATTTATTTGGTTGTTGTTTCGAGTTTACGTCTTAAGATCCATAAAGATGTTCTTTGACAAAAGCATGTCGTTGTTGACTTTTCAATGAAATCGCTTAATTGTCTTTGAAGTCCTAAGTTTATCATTAAGTTGGATCGATATTGTCTACGAAAGGTAATGCGTTTCTTCCGCTTGAACGCAAAATTATCGCAATTTTTAAGTCACGTCGGGTAATCGTTGTAAAAAACAAAGTACTCGAAAGTTTGGCATGAATGTTGCATCTGCTTCAAGAGACATAGGCTTGTTCATCTTCGTCATATTCAGGTATCGTGTGATTTGAACTGGGATTGCATTTCTTGTACGGAGCTCTATTTTCATGGGTCATGGCATCTATTCGTGCCATAAATTTTTTCCATTAATCAGAGTTACTTCTACTTCATTCCGATTGAAAGCTACAGTTTATTTAGAAAGGATTTGTTTTTTTGTTTTTTAGGCAATCAAGCTTGAGTAAAACTTTGTCTTCGAGGAGTTGATAACTTGGTTTGGTGTTTTAATAGAAAAAATACTACCATTTGGAATAAGAGCTTCTTGGGTTATTTCGTTGTCACAGTGGAAAAATATTTTTATGATATTTCCTTTGGATAAATTGTGACCATGGTAAGTTCTAAACATATATTTCATACAAGAGCTAGAGCTTCAGTTTAAGGTTTTGTTTTCATGTTGAGAAAAGGCTGGGATCGTACTCCCAAGGAGTCGATCGAATAAAGCTGGGGGAAAGAATCGGCTCATGAAAGCGGTGCGAAGTTCATCCCATGTTTTGATGGTTCCGTCGTTGAGTTCGTCAAGCCAAGTTTTAGCTTCACCCGTGAGTGATAGGGGAAACATCATTAGGCGGACGGCTTCATTTTTGGTGTCTCTATATTTAAACATGTCACATATTCTGAGGAATTCGTAAATGTGTTTATGCGGATCAGTTTTAATTCTACCATCAAATTGGTTTCCTTTGACGAGAGTCATGTGGTTACCTTTAATGGCGAATTCGTTTGTAGTTTCAGAATGGTGATTGCTGAACCGGGAGTCGGAGCGACAACACGGTCTGCAGCCCACATGGGTTCATCATCCATTGGGTTGTAATTTCACACATGATAACATCAAAAGAAAGTGATGGAAACAGTTATGTCAGATATGGGTATGATACAATTATTTGTTGGTGTTTGGTCATGAAGCGCCCTGATCGTTCAATGGAACTCTTCTTTGAGTTTCATATCGACGAAGTCTAATGATTCTTAAGTACTTTCCGTCAGATAATGGTTCAAACGTCTAAGTTTGGAATTACGTGTATCATCCAAGGTGGACTATGATTAGATCTTACACAAGCAACTACCTATTTCACGAACACAACACAACACTAACCAATCAGACCAAACAAAACGTGCACAACTATCACCTACACGAGAGGACTACAAGCAAGCAGATTGATTTGTAGGAGTAAAAGTATTAATTATGAATTTAAAAGATAACAAGAGGTGATTATAGAACTGTTTTAAAAAAATCCTGACATTAGCGCCCACAAACAATTTTGACATCTATGTTTTCTAAAAGCTTTTAAACACTCTTCTTAGTCTAAGACTGTAATTACCAATTATTAATTAAAACACTCGGGTAAAAGTATAACCCATGAATTTGTATATTATTTTAGTAAGTCAAGGTCGTGCATAGGATTTGATTATGTTTTCGTAAATCACATTTTTTAAGACTAACTTAAAGACTTTTCAGATGAATATGATTGATGAAGATTCTCAATAATAAAGAGAATGAACTACTCGTTAGTTTGATATAATTCATAATTAATATGTAATCGATTACGATCTTCATTTTAGGACTTAACTTATAAAAAGTTTTTTTGTCCGATAAAACGATTTACAAATCTAACTTGTTTTTAAACTTAAACTTATATTATTTAACTTAATTAGATGTGTCACGCAATCTCAAGTTACTATTATCGTCAAATCCTATTTTTGTTATCCATAATAGTAAGTGAATTTCTCCAACCTACACGATAAAGACCGTAGAAAAATCTTTAAAACAATATAGCAACACAACGGGTCTTTTGAACCTATACCGTTATGTGTACACAATCTAAGTTGATTAACAAGGTTGACGAAAAGATAAGACACGAATAGGATTTTAGCACCAAGCTTAAGATTAATAAGATCCGCAATAATAACATACATATTATTATATTAACATTCACCGAGTAGACATAAGTACTACCACTCATGGTATTGGTGTTCATAAACAAAGTAAGTAGAGAAACAAGAAACTTAAAACGATAACCATGATTAGAGATGGATTGAACATAACCCGTTTACAAGTATTGAATCGTACTAAACCCTTATTTAACTAAATACTATAATGTTGTTCTTTGTCTTCACTAGTATTTCGTGCTAAAACCCATAGATTTTAGAAAGAATTGTGTGTGATAGATATGATAAGGAATGATTCATTTGGCTTGATATTCATCTCTATTTATAGGCTGGGTGAGGGGAAAAGTGCGGCGCACATTATAAAATGTACGGCGTACTTTGCCTAAGTCGGTGGAAATATCATTAATGCTGAAGAGAATGTGCGCACTTTCTGGGAATAACCGACAGCACTTCGTGTCTTAAAGGCTTCATTGAATTCGATGGTAAGTGCGGCGCACTTATAAGATTGTGCGGTGTACTTTCTTGTGGTTTTGGCTTTTATCATTTCTTTTCTTTTAACTTGTCTTCCGAAGAGCATAAACGCTTGTATCTTTAATCATTTTGAGCATTGGATGTCTTCAAGTGAACCTGCACATATTTCATGCTATTAAGTACCAAAAGTTCACGAGAAATGATGAAATATATACAAATAACGCAGCCGAAAAATCTGTATATTTAGGCGTTATCAGGGTTGAAAACATCTACAACGGGAATATTCTTTGCATGAATTTGCACACATACAATGTGTAGCATTAGTTAGTGAAAATCATAATTACTTTTTGTGATATTGTATGTGTTACATTATTACACACTTTGAAATCTTGTGGTCCAACATTTATACTTACATAAACCTATGAACTTACCAACTTTATGTTGAAAAAAACTTTTTAAAGCAATGTAGTCTCAGGTAAACTTAACCAGTTATGAAGCCTTTGAAGTGCTTGGATCTTCATTCATACAAGTCTATATTTTCATAAACTTTTCATGCACTACTTTTCCTCATTCTATTTAACTATGAATTCATTTGATGCAGAACATGGACAACTTATTTCGAACTATTTATTCAATGAACAATAGGTTATCTTTTAAACGACTCATTTAAAGGTCATTCTCTTATATCTTGTGCTATTGTAATTAATGAAGTAACTCCCCGCCACTACTCTACAAGAGACATATCTTCAACGGTAGTGTTAACTGACACTCGACGCACACACTAGACGCCAAACACACTCATATAAACGCGAACTCTCAGCGGTGCACAACTACATAATTTACCTACTATAACAACTATAACCATCATCTCCTAATATCCCACAATCTAATACACTCACTCACAACAAAACTACTAACCAACTTCGACACATTTAACACTTACTATCAGACTACTCACACACATACGACCATTACAACTTACTGCTACTTCTAAAAACCTTCCTTTAAGCGTATCTCTCATTTACACTTGTCTATTATTTAGACTTACATATAACCTTTGACTGTCACTCACGATGACTACACCCGTTCCAACACCTTTCCTAGCTACTAACAACCACGTGCCTGGAGTACTTTATTTCCGTTTGTCATCATATATGATCCTGACGATGGAGATTACTTACCTTACCCGGTAGAACCCTACACCCATCACGGGATCTGCATACCGGCTTTGTCTGGCTACCGATGGATTCTAGCGACGACTCATCGAGACGGAGAATTGGGTGAGACGTTGAGTCGACTCCTCACGACAGATTGCTTCGACATTAGTCTGTTCATACACCACTACCGAAAACCCTACCTACTAGCCATGTCGTTTCCGTTGACCGAGAAAGAGATCTCGATGCCACTAGGCTACAGTCAGCTATGAATCGATGGAGAGCTGCTCCACCATCCACTTATCATCCCTACTTCCATCAAAGATAACATCATCGACATCACCGACCATACTCTCGTGCCATCAGCATCTTCACCACACGATAAGAAAAAACCGCTACATCTTTCATATTACTTTTAACATCCTCATCTTGTACGAGAATCCATATCGCCCTCACCATCACTACCACCTTCAGTATATCATCATTATTACCGATTAAGACCAATCACCACCACCCCACAAGCATTACCACACCAACCAACTAGAGCATCATTGAGTCGATGGGATGACATAAAGACCTTTGTCGTGCTAGTTTCTGGTAATCTGCCAAGCGAGACGATGACCCATCTGCTAGAGTTTGATTATGGCGCAGCACGCTGTTTACTCGAGATCACTATAGGATTGCAAGAGGCGATGAATCACCGGTCATCAAATTTCAGTAAGAGTTGATGTGTGTTTTACAAGCGTTTAAATCATAATAACTATATTTAACCAAACGATTGACAAAAAAACCAACATTCGGGCAAGTAGACCTTTTCGAGTGTAATAACGTATTAGGGTAAGTCTAGCGGTCATCGTCCACGGGATTTTGTAGCATTCAGATTATTTTTTAAATCAAGTAACAAATGCTAAATGATCTATCACGATCAAATAGCCTAAACGTGTGTATAAAGTAAGCAAGATACCAAGGCATGATCTACATAACATAATAGATATAGATAGAGCAAGACTTTATATAAACAAAGCATACAATTTCCCTATAATGCGGTAAATCCATATAACAAGCATATCTACCAATGATAACATAGAATCCTTTCGGCCTTTATACTACATCATCACGAGCGCATTAAGAATGGTTTATATCAAATATGCATACATATGAATTCCTCCCAACCCGGTCGGTCAACATAAGGAAGGGTCTTAAACATCATTCTACTTAGGTTGTTTATCATAACTATTCTACCAACACACAAATTCTCAATACACACAAATACGATAATTTGATTCATATGGCCGAACATGATTCCAATATATCAAGTGCAATTAATCCTTTTGGCCTAATTTAATGCAAGATATATCAATAGTAAACATTGATCCCAAGTAAGAATAACTTCGAATGTATATTCAATGATGTCATAGCAAAATCATCCAAATATTATTCATGTTTCACATATTAGAACAAAGTACCAATACCAATATTTCGACTACAACAACCACCAACCCAAAACTAATAGTTCCATGATCAACCAACAACCAAATGCTACTAAGATAACCCAAAATATACCAAGTAACTTCTGGAAATCCGCAACATATCACCAAGGGAGTTGTATTAGTACCAAGGTTTAATGGTGATGCACTATCAAAGCAAAGAAACTCTAACTACTGTGAAGCCTTCACCAATATAAATCACAAGTGAGATAAAAAAAAAAGTGTTAACAGACGTTCTATCAGCAAAAATACGGACATCACAGTCTAACAAGAGAATACTAACAAACCCTTATTTCCCAATATATCTCAGCGGAAGGGTCATTTGGGGTGCTACGTCTTAATACAATAACTCAAGCATAGAAAACGACTCGAAAAGAGACGTTTTTAAATATAACCATTCGAAATAAAAGTTTCACAACATAGGTCCCAAATATTTTCATAATCAATACATCATTTTCAAATATTTTCTTCGAATGATTTTCTTTAAATGGGCCTTCAAAATATTTATTTCATTAGCTTCTCCGAAATCTTCATCACCGAATTACCTTCAAGGACCTGAGATAAAACATGCTAAAAAGTCAACAATAATGTTGAGTGAATCCATAGAGTTTATATATATAATAAATTCCGAACACAAGTATCATTTCTCAAAATCATCAAGACATAACGATGTGGATCAGACAAAGTTATAGGGGGATTATTATAAGTCTCATGACATTGAACGTTACCATCTAAAAAGAATGCCCACTATACACCCTCGCTATGAGTGCATATTACTCTCTATACAATGCATCTGTGGTGTCATTCTCCGACACATGACGATAGCCAGTCGTCACGGATTGGAGGTGGCAACCTCCAAATAGTACTATTTCATGTATAAGCGTCTACCATTACCCGGTAGTTAACAATTCATGATTTCTGCGGGTCTTTTATCTAGCGAGTTAAGCTAACTTATAATAATCAAGGCTACTAGCATACATTCGGGTCCCTTGTGTTCTATTTAAAAAAAACAAGCATGTTATCCCCCTCGCGGGTTTATAAAACAATTAAAGTATTAAAATGCGAGGCTATGAACTCACTAGTGATGTCGGAAGAGAATAGCGATATGAATAAGAACTTCGGGAGTAGGCGAGTCGATCAACCAAGACCTATACAATTAGTAACGGGTCTTAGGTTTCTAGTTGGTAATAATTATGAAAACTCATAAATAAAGTATATATATATATATACATGTATTTATCATGATGATAAAGTTTATATGATGTAAGTATTTTAAACTTAAGCTTTTACATGTTTTTAATTTGCCACTTTTAGCCATTTCAACTAGTATTGTCCATATTTGCCACTTTTGTGTTACGAAAATAGTTGTAATTTATAAACCATAAATAGTATAATTTATATATTTATATGCTTGGCTTCATATTTAAGTTCACTTTACAGATGTAAACCCCTTTTAGTTCATATTTTAGTTCATCTTTTAGTCCATCTTTTAGTCATACATATACATAGGGTTACTTTTATACATAAAGATCATGTTACAATTTCGGACTGAAATTTCACTTTTACCATTTTTAACGCCATTTACAAACCGTAAAGAGATGGTTGACTATCCAATTGATTCAAAATATACATGACTTTAGCTACAACCCATAGTTTTCACTTTTTAAGTGGTTCAGTACGTAAATGTGACTTTTTACACAATCTGTACAGCATGTCCAGAATTGACTAGTTTTAGTGTTTTGATCATAACTCATTCATTATTTATCTTCTAGAAGTGATCCAAATTGCCAAATGTTCATAAGAGAATTATCTATGACCTCATGGTATCAAATCCAACCTCAACACTTTTGAGTTTTATAAAACTTATTTTTTATTACAGCCTATGAATTTTATAGTTTTCTTCTTCACTTGATCTTCAAAACTTATAAATGTGGTGTTATGATGGCGTCAAGATGGAGAGGGAGAGAGTAAATTTCTGATTTTGAGTTATAAAATGATGGTGTGTGTGTGTGTGTTAGTTGGTCAAAATTGGCTTTATATATCCTTAGGAATAAAATGCCAAGTGTAAACAAGTGTTGCATGATCAAACTCAAGGTGGACACCTCCCACCTTGTGAGATCCGCCCCAATGGGGTGTGATTTTAGTGGGGTGAGTTGTTTAACTTGCCTCATAATTTGTAAATACGGGTATTATCAAAAGTCCGATATTTAAAAAGGTACGCTACGTAAAGGTTTTACAAAAAATACTATAAATGCGCGTAGAATTCGCCGGTTCTTTGTAAACGTCGCGTAAATTACAAATGTAAGCCCTAATTCTCCCGGTTAGTGGTGAGTTCATATCTCAACATAATAATGAAAAATATAATTAGTACTCGAGAATAAAATAATGACCTGAAATTGATGGATTGTCACACAGAAGAGGAAAGAAGGTACGCCTTTTCCCTTCTCTCAAGGGAAAAGTCAAAGCACACAGGTTCTTTTTTTACTTTTGTGTTGTTTAATTTAAATATCTTGATAATACAAGCCATAATCAGTAATAGTCTTATTGCATAGATGAACAAGATTCAGGAAACCAACATCATGCCTTTGGGACCTGTACTAAAGCATATCATTAAATATGTTATTTTGTTACATATGCATGGACTTTGTGAAATCCAACTACAATGGCGCATTGTGGCAAACCTTATGCGAGTGATATAAATGTGTACATGTACGGATACATTGACGTCTTTCACACGGCCTTAAAAAAAGGTATGCTACCAGTTTGTGGTTTCTTTACATGTGATCTATAGGTATTAGTTTTTGCATAGATTTATAGACCCTAGATGTAAATATCAGTGGCATTAATATGTTTAGGAAATATACGCTGCTAAATTAGGATATGGGAATGTGCTAAATTTTAATGCTTTTAAGCCGTATGCATGCGCCAAAATAATGCATACACAAATGCCCTTATAAATGCTTATTTGAGTATTTCATTCACAAAAAGTAAGATAACCAATGTCGAAAATATATCCTTTTATGCCGAAAACTACTTATATATGTACAAGTATCAAATATATAGCGAATGCGCTGATTTGAATGATTATAAGCCATATGCGCCAAAAATATGCAATCCTAAACGTCCCTTTATTAAACAAGATAATCACTTTAAAGTATTCAATCTCAAATGCCCCCTTTAAATTGCTTATTTCATTCCCAAAAAGTTAGCTAACCGGTTTCGAAAAGATATCCTTTAAGTAGAAAACTACTTATCTGCTGTAGCAGAATGTTATGAGCATATAAATAATTTTAATAAGCAATCAGTAACATTCCTTAACTACACTAAATAGTTTGTCGTCCGGATAATTATATATTGTTTTAAAGGGCAATCAGTAACCTGCCTTCTCTCTAATAATCCACGTGATATATCTTACCATGGCAAGATAATCTAATTATATCCTGACAATGTAAGTAATGTGATTATGTACTGATTTGTTTTAATATATATAATCTATAACATAACCCTCTTAAGGATCTTAGCGTTTTGAGAAAACTATTTTTAAAAGGCGTAAACCAAGCACTACCTAAATTATGCGCTTTTATATAGGTTATATATATTGTTTATGAGGTTGTTAACTGGTTAGTTTGATACAGAGCGGTGTTTGTTATTGTGCTTTGTAAGTGTTATCTATGAACGTAGATAGTTAGAAAAAAGTATTTGGCGAACTATACGAAAAGAAAGTGATTATTTGCGTTTTGATAAAGAGGCATAATTTGTGTAGCAAACGCTATACCAAACACTACCTAAATTGATCGCATTTTTAAGGAATATTCACTAATTCAATACATGTTAAATGTGATACTGACCAGGTGAATGCTATGTTGGGCAAGAAGCGCGACTAAGAAACAGGCAGAGATGAATGGTGCAAAGGTTGCTTAGACAACTCTTATCGAAGGTAATGAGTTATTTAGTGTCTATCAAAAGCTCATTATACACTAGATGAATTATTTCTCTTGGTTAAGTGAAATTCAATTGGACAAGATTTATTATATTGGTTTTGTGTTGCAATAAGATACGCATAGGTAGAGTAATATATAGAAGTGGACAATTAGTTATGTAATACTTGAAAAAATGTTGTACTCCCTCCCACCCGGCGTATGATATATCAAATGCCAAATTTTCCCTTTTAAATTACATAGTTCTAAGTGCAAGTAATGCAGTATTGTGATTAGGATGTAATTTAGGCCTTTAGGGTAGAAGCTGAAACATGATGAATATTTTGAAAGTGAACATTTTTTTGGGACAGGGTAAAATAGAAAGGTAGACATTTGTTTAGATGGATGAATAGTTTCTTAATGTAAAAATCATAAATAAAAATAAACACAGTTTTGCTAGGACCAAGACCAACAATAGTCACCAAATCGTTACGACTGTCTATCTAGGTAAACTAAAAGTGTGGAAGCTCAAGCTATGAAAAACTAATGGTTTTAGCATATGTTTGGATTTTTTTCCCTTTTCCGAAAATGCATAGATGCATGTGAATGCTTTTCTACAAGTTTCGTGGGGAGCGAATGCAGATCAACACTCGGTTCATCATTGCAGAAAGATATTTGAATCAGAGATGTTGGGTTTTCAAGTTTACCTCTTGAAGGTACTTTGAATTTCTACATTTGTGCAATATTGTCTTTTGTATGGGCAGCGTTCGTTTATAATCAATTTGGCTGTTAGACGGTGCTAACCTTCGAATTTTATTTAGTGCAACTGCAATCTCTCTTTTTTTCATTTGGACAAAAGAGACACCACTTTGAATCTAGCCAGCTTCGAAGGGAGAAACAGTCGAACAGAGGCAGGTTCTTCATGGCAGAAAGGCTTCTAAACCGAAAATAAGGAGTTCACAGGCATCATTACCAAAGGTGATCTGAATTTGTAAAAATTACAATATTCTGTTACATATATCAATTGTTAATTTATACTGATTGTGTTGGTTAGACAGTGCTTATTTTTTTTAACTTGGTGTAACTCAGGGGGAATGCCTTCTTATTCTTCTGGACAAAAAAGAGGTTGCTCTAAGAGTGTTCACGAAATGGCAGCCGAGAATCTGATATCCAAGCGAGCTCGAAGTGAAGGTAAACGTAGGTTTTTTATGTCGAACTTGCACCACTGTGTTGTTTATAGGTACTGTCAATTTACAACTCTTTAGATAACATTTTGATAAAAGTAAGTATTTGCCAGAAACTATTGTTTGCTTGGTTAGTGATCTGGTATTATGGGTGTTTGGGTAAGCTTATTGGTGGAGATTAAAGGTGTTAGGATTGTTTAGAACTGGTTTGACACTAAAATCTTTTTGTCTAGAAATTTAAACTCGATTACAACTTAATATCATCTTAATAACCATTTAAAGCTAATAAAATTGCCTGCTTAATGTGTGTTTTATAAAGAAAAAAGTACTTTTAGTTTTAATGTTTTTCAAACACCCTCTCAGTTCCAAATAATCGATTTTTTAGTTCTTAATTTTCCCACTTTGAATCTCAATAACTTATTTTAGAGCCTAACTTGTGATATAATGTATAGCTTATAGTTGTTTTGAAGGTTAGTGCATGTATATTTGTCATGATCCTAACATTCAGCCTCTGTCAGATTTGTCCAAGGAAAAATACATGAAGAAAGACGAGCAAACTATTGTTAATCACTTTCATAAGAAGCTACTTAAGCTAAAGGATCTAATGAAAATGAAGGTGGGTTTATGTTTTACCATATGGTCATATTTTCACACTTTTGTGAAGCCATTAAATTCTTAATAAGTTCAAGTTCAGCAACACTAGATAATATCAGAAGCCATTTCTTATGTCCTTTTTTCCAGCTGAGCATTGTCACCACCACCTTACTATAGAACCTTCTCCTACACCACCTCAACCAAAATCTTTCATGACATTAATTTTTTAGCTTATAGTCTCTGAATTATATATCACTTAATGGCATAAAAACTATAATGTTGACGTTTTTTTGCTTTGGCTTGCAGATCATGTTGATTTGTCCAAATCAACACATAAAAATATATATAATATATTAATACGTAATAATAAGGAAGATAATCAATTATAGTATATATAGTATTTCTGTCGGGTTAAGAAATTCACTTTTGACCAAAGTGATATCTCAAAAAACCTCCTGGGTTGTTTATTCCCCACGAAGTGCGAATTGAAAATCAGAAACATTCGTGATC
>BQNB010021435.1:0-64269 GCA_026074375.1 Tanacetum coccineum | reverse complement strand
CTTAGACAACTTCTTGTCTGTAAAGAAATAATGCACTGAAACGTACACTAAATCTCTAGGTTAAGACTGAGTTACAGTCTGATTAATACTTTTTATTAAATAAAAATATTTAATAAATTAGTCATCATTTTATTCGAAAACGTTTGTTGATAACGCAAATATACGGGTTAAAATTTTTAATTCTAGTTTTACTTTCGGACGAGACGTAACTGGTTCACCAAATGAATAACGAATGTTTTATAAATGTTATGAAAATATTTATGAAATACTATCAAATGAATACTCATTTTTATTGGAAAAATTATTTGGAAAACAATGGCGCAAGTTTCGTGTGTTGAATCATCCGTTAAGTCATTCAAACGAGTCCCGAACCGATACGTGTCAAAACTATAATAAAAACTTACACTTTTTACCCTAAACTAATTATACTTGTCACATTAATTAAAACTTTTAATATAAATATAAAAAGTTTTATATTTTATTTCATTTTTCCATCTCACATAAACACACACACTCACACTTTGCTCTCTCTCTCTCTCTCCCTCAATTTGTCCGGCCACCGCCGGCCACCCCTCAGCCACCACCGCCGCCGCTCGCCGGCCACCGGAAAACTTTTCCGGCCAATACCAAAAATACTTCCCCCACTCCGATCTACCCGATCCCCATACCCACGCGCCGCCATCCCTCCTCCGGCCGCCATGGCAGCCGCCGCTGCTGTCACCTCCACGCGCCACCCCCTTTTCTTTTTGGTTTCGGCTGCTACTCCACGAAAACCACCACCATCCTCACGTCACCACCATCCCACCACCCACGCCACCACCACAGCCACCACCGTAGATGTGTTTGGTTTGTTTTAAAGCACCATGGGTGCGTTCGGTTCATTTTAACCGCAAGGGTGCGTTGGGTTTTCTGCTAAGCACCATTAGGGTGCGTTTTGGTTTCGGGTCAGCCGCGTTTGGCTGTAACCGCACCATTAGGGTGCGTTTGGTTTGCTTAAAACCCAAATGAGGGTGTTTGTTTCGGAGGCTAACACCACATCAGCCAAGGGTGCGTTTGATCTCGGTTTAACCCACTAGGGTGCATTTGGCTGTTCAAACAGCCAAACGGGGTGTGTTTGTTTCGGGTCAGTCACCACATAGGTGCGTTTGGCTGTTGTAGACAGATTAGGGGGCGTTTGGCATAATAGAAAACGCAAGGGGTGTTTGTTTCTGGGTTTGATTGTTATAACAGTTAGGGTGCGTTTGGTTTTGGTGAGAACGCAACAGAGTGCATTTGGTTTATGTAGAAATCGATTAGGATGTGTTTGGTTTAGCATAGATGAACAACGGGTGTGTTTGGTTTGGCAGTTAACACGAACAGGGGTGTTTGGGTGAACAGGAAACCATTAGGAGTGTGTTTGGGTTTAGAGAAGACAACAAAGGGGTCCGTTTGGTTGGTTTAGCAGAAATAGGCGCGTTTGGCTTAACCGACAACAAAAAGGGTGCGTTTGGTTCATATAAAACGGTGAATAAATATAACGTAAGGTTTTAAAAATATTAAAACCGGATATATATAATGGTGGCTAATTGGTTAAATAAACGTAATAATCATTATATTGTTTAGTTTAGAAATATATATAAAAACATATACATATATATTTAAAGCACGAGGATATTGCAACACGTTTTATTTGGAAAGTGGAAAAACATTAAGTTTTACGAATATGGAAAACATTGAGTTTTGCGTATATGGGAAACGTTTTATAATATGGAAATGTCATGGCGAAATTTATATAAATTTTTATATGTAGTAATGTCTTACTAAAGTTTCTACTATTTTAGAAACCAATAAAAGGGGACTAAATTATATTTAAAGATATAAAATTTGTATTATACAATAACCTGATAATAACGAACGAAACTATACTTTACAATGGAGATACTATATTAGACACGACTCGTCGAGGAAACGGAAATCTGTATTTATAAAATTATTTTTATATTTTATATTGTCGTCTAGAAGATACCTAATTAATTGTTGTAAAGCTTTATAAAACATCGTTTAATTAATTGGTAATCTTAAAACGTACCGATTATCGTTTAGACAGAAACTTTTTATTTAATTAAGTGGTGATTTCAGAACGAGTCAAATTAATTGTTTAATTATTTCTCACACTTATTATATTAATACTTGCAAGCATTTATATACGTCACAGTGATCTTCAGATTGTTTGTAATTGTTCTATAATCACGGTACGAGTTATATAAGGGTTTAATTTTTATATGTAATATATAAGGAATATATTTACACACGTAGCGTTATTTTCGATTTATTTTATTAAACAACCACAAAAACTATTTACAACTTTAACTTAAACACATTCACCCCTTTACGCTAATCTTCTAACTAAATCCTCTTTCACCCCAAAAACCATCCCCTATTCACTATTTTCCAAATCATTACCTAACTCATCCAAAATTCTCTCCCAAATTAATAAATATCATATCAACCACTTATCAATATCCATCTGAACATCCCCAACAATTTCTAACACACCACTCAATACACACAAAATCCATAAACACCCCCTTCTTTTTAAACCATTATACAACCCCATAAACCAAACCACTTAAAACTATAACCCCCCTATCAATAAAATACCATTCACAATATCATAAACACTACCCCCCCATTAAACACTTTAAAAACCTCAAAAAAATTTATCATACCATTTCAATATATCCACATCCCAACCCATAAATCAACCCCACAATTAAACCAACCACAAAACCATCTCTACATTTCACCAATACAATCCAACCAAATAAACTACCCCTACCATCCCACAAACCAACAATACCCCTTAAACTTCAACTCTACATCTTCAATACCACAACACACCACCCTTACCATCTGTTATAACAAATTCTTTTCCCCCACCTTACGTTATACCCACAAAAACTCCCAAAACTTCCTTTATAACAATTTTTATTGTCGACCCCCACCCATGTGTCCCAAACCTAATGTACTCTAGTACACCACTGATTCCTCCTAATAACTATACCTGACCTTCATGCTCAATACCCCACCAGTTTCAACCCTTGGCTCCCTGTGCACTCTCCCATGCCGTTTTCGTACCCCATGCCTTATATATCGTGAGACTGATGACTTCTGTAGACACAGACCTCTCCATAATTACACTGCAGACAATTCCCGTAACAATCTCCCCCTCCCACCCGTCTTCCAATACTAATACCACCCTCGTGCTCTCTCTTTTACACATCTCTGCATCCCTTACAAAGCTCTGCTCGTCCTGTGTGCCGCACTCATATTACTATCTTCACATACCCCCACTACGCGAGACCTAAATCCCATGGTGTGAGTGTGTCCTCCGCACCCCCCCATTAAAATCCCGACTCTACTCATTACTAGTGTGTGTGTCATGCTTCCTAGTTCCCACCTCCTATCTATTCATGTCTACAGTGTCCCATAGTCACCGCCCATATACCACTATCGTGTGTTACCTACCATTCATACTACCAAACCAAGTCAATCTCGCTCGCCTCTGTCCACTCCCGTCGCAACCCTCGCCTACCTCCTATGTGTCGCTCTCTCGTCACTAACATCTTGATCTTGTCTCAGTGTGTCCTCCCTCAACCACATCCTCTACACCCCTTCCACCCCCATTACTGTGTACGTCTCCCCCAATCTCACGTGTCCTACTAAACCTATCGGAAACTTGGATACTGTTGTGCCCACAATCACCTATACACACACCTACTCCACCATCATACTCCCTCTATTCCCATACTCTCCCCACGCCGCACCCGCCGATAATCTGTGACCCCATTCACGTGCGCTGCTGTCTCACCACCTTAGTATGTCTCACCTGACTATTTCCATCCCCCACCCCCACTATCCTCCTCTCCCTCCAAAACTCAATGACTACACAATTCACCCGATCCCATCCTCACACGCTCCACTCCTACCCGCAGCCCTATCAACTGTCTGTGACCTATGACTGTGTCCCCACCAACGCGCTAACTAAATACTCCATCGTCTCCCTCACTAAATCACTATTGTATCATTACTTCACAATACTCCTATCACATCTAACAAGCTTTGAACCCCTTTACAGTGTTCCCTACAAAATCACACCTACCCACGTGTACTCTCCCTTATCAATCTCCGTCTTGTTCTGTTACACACAATCACCTTCCTCCATGTGTCAATCTATACACACATTGACTTGTTGTCGATCTCCACACCTCACCTCACCAATGTTTAACTATTACCCCATGTATCACTTCCCCCACCACACATGTTCCATTGTGTACACTCCCTGTGTTCTATCTTTATCATCAGAATCTTTTAACAACATATAGAGCTCTCAACTACTCAACCTCTCCACATCTCTCACACATCTCGTATCAATGTCTCAATCTCCACTCCTATTTGAATCCACATGAACTGTGTCATATGTTAGAGAAACCACCTATAAACTCCCCATCACTTACGCTGTCCTGTTCACACTTGCACTGTGACTGACCCTCTCTCAGCTCTAACGCACTTCATCACACTGACTAACGCCCATTATAGTTTCTCCACCCCCATAACGTCCGTGCATCCGCTCATAGAGAATTCGAACCCCCACAATTATCGTAATCTAGTGTATACACATCTGTGTCCCCCCCACTATTGTAAGCCTAGTACACATTATACTTGATTACTACCCAAAGCTAACCTCTCATATGCCCACATCTCGTACCTCACCCCACTCTATGTGCCAACTCCCTCTATCTTGTGTTGCCTCTCCACCTGCACCAACCATATAATCCACTAGTACTACTTTTGTTGTCCTGTCACCCTGTCCACTAAGGATCTAATCCGAAATCCAAAGCCCGTCAGCCTAATAACTGTAAAAAAATCTAAGTACTAGACTGCCTAAAAGAATGTATAATCGTCTCTCAGGAAGAGTAATCGCACGAGACTGCTAACGGTCTCAATCTCAATAGACCGCTAAGTATACACATATATATAAAATGCATACCAGAGTATCTATTGAGAAGAACTATCACACTATAGACTACTCAGCTAGAAGACAAACTACCAGTTATATAATGCTCTCTCGACCACCATAATCACTATCCTATGTAATCTGTTAATAAACTTTTCCACACTCTCCCTCCGCCTGCCTATCCTCTACACATAGAGCCCCGAAACAGTGTTTAAATATCCATAGTCAATAGTCAGCATAATAAAATCACCTCACAAATAAACTTTACATACCACGCATCCCCCCATACCCCCAAGTGTTATAGTGACTATCTCTCGTGTTACTGCCGCACTCTCATTAACTAGTTGATACTACTCATTTACTCACAGCCAGTAGAAGATGAGAGACTCAGAGAGAAGATAGTCGTACCTCACACACTCTCCATCTGTAATACGCCGCATACATATTGATCCCCATAGACACTACACTCCTAAGATACAATCTTTGCCCACCTACACAATACCCTGTCACAGTTCTCTCACACGAGTAAAGTGAGATCCTACAACATTCATGTTTCCCACCCTAACAACTCAGAACTGTAATAGTAACACGCACCAACTCCCCCCCTCATCTCTCTGCACTCAGATTCAGAGACCAAGATCAGGCCCGTCATGTCTCCTCTCTCCAACCTGATCACGAGTCACCGATACATCCTCAAACCCGCCCCCACTATGCCCCTCACACCCTAAGCTCGATAGAAAACCTCATTACACCTGAAACAATAGAGACTCAGGATCCGGTCTGAGAGTGTCTCAGATTCGATCTATAGTCCAATAGACTCTCTAACGCCCAATCAATCTATAAACTCTTTCTTAACCCAATAACAAGATCCCGCCGTTGCAACTCACATAGACCCTATACTCCAAGTTCCACCCTTCATTCCCCCGTCCCCACACAAACAAAACTCTCTCATCAAATACGTCTACAACACTCCCACACACCCACCTAGTAAGCCCTACCCCTACACAAACATATAAACATGCTCCCAAACTCGTACCCTCTCCCACTCCCATCACACTCTCTAAGCCCCACATCCCCAATGACTGTGTTATACTCATCGTGACTCTACTACCCCACTTCCTCTCACCATCTCCCACCAGTTATCTTAAATCAGAGATAACCTCACCCCTCAGCCCCACAACCCTCCCCACCTATCTCAATCACATCCCACCACTCCACAATCTTCATGAGATAGTCCGCCCTTCATCCTATCCTATGTGTGCATCGCTCCTCACACCCCCTACACCGAGACTAGTAAATCCTACTCCCAAGTAAACTAACACAAGACAGACACACCGAAAGATTATAGTCCTAATACTCACTGCATTCTACAACAGTCCTGTCTCCCCACCTCCCTCTCAATACTATCACTCTTTCTCCCAGACGTAATAATGCCCACCAGACACCAAAAACCACCACACTCGTCTCCCAACCGCTATGTAGAAGACAGATGCATCCACACTCTAACTATGTAGATATATCCTACACCCATAATTTCCTCTCAAAGACAACTCCTCGATCCCATATACTTCCGTTATCCACTAGAAGATCGTGTGTGTGACGAGACTGTAACATCTAAACATCCGTCTGCGAGAGACTTGAAATACAAGCCAATAAGAAACTACACACACCTCCGCGCATACCTATCTACATCTCCTCGTGACCTCTATGTATCTAATAAAATGAGATACCCCCCCCCCCTACTCAAATAAATAAGTGTCCCTACCTGTCATCTTCACTCTCACCGCGCTCCTACCCTACACTCTCCTACCTCAAATCATCACAATCATCAAATCAACCAAAACACATGTCTCCCTAAATTCTTGCAGTCCAATGAAGTATCATCTCTATAAATGTCCTATCTACCTCATCTCAATCACCGTGCCATCTGTGATACGCCTCCCCAGTGACTACCCTCCCCCCTATCACCTCAATCCCACTCCTTCAGATACCTCCTACCCATATCAAGAAACACCCAGGAAATTGTGGTTCCAAACTACATCATCCTATGTCGCAAACTGTGACCCGCATCTATTATATCGAACTCCCAGATGCTCTCCACTAGCAAATCAGACTGCTCAACCTAATCCAATCCTGAGATAAAAACTTTAAACCATTATATCATCTAATATATAAACTCGTTGTATATCTTATACGACCTCGTCATACCCTTATCTGTCTCAAGTCTCCACCAGTCCTTGTTCCTACCATCTACGTCTCTAAAGTGTGTACCCCTACAATACCTGATGCTGTAGACATGTAGTTTGTAAAGTCGCATCAACGTGTGCGCTACCAATCATGTTAAGAAGACAGATCTCTTGATACATCCATACATAATAATGTTATCTCTCTAGAAGACAACTAACACCACAGTCAAATCTTGAAATACCCAAAACCTGTGCGTACCCCTCACCCACTCTCACAAACCAACAAGCAGAAACCTACCACCACTCACTTGTCACCGTCCACTGCAAAGACATATCCACGCCAAACTCACACACCAGTACCAAAGAAGACTCTAATAACAATCCCATTCTCCTGTAACTGTGTGTCACACCGCCACACAACTGAAGCTATACTAAATAGTCTGACTACTCAGCACCAATCACACATACCTCTATACGAAGTATTCACCAGAAAATCACTCTCAACTCAGATAACCCATCACTCATAACAGAACACAATGTCACTAAAATATCAATCAAATCGTCAATGTGTTGTCCATAAGATCTAGTTCAACCTGACTACACACACCCACCTTAATAGATACTTTGCAATAATTGAGATCGTATGATCCTCGAACCTTAACTACACTAGAGCACTCTCCGCCTCCCGAAACCTTAACTCCTACATGTCTCTCGCATCTCGAAATCTCCTCATGACTCCACCTGTTCTTGTGTGTGATCTCTATATCCTGCTGTGTCTGCTGAGACAGGTTCGGTCCGCACCTACACCTCGCAAATGACCAATTCAGTCCTCGTATGTCTACCCCCAGTCCCACAGTTTAAAGCTCTCACTGAGAATGCCACAACTCACATACCTTGTTGAGAACATGACCATCCGGCACGACATGACCCTAATTTTTAGTCAGAAGCCCATACCAATAACATCCTCAATGTAAAAGCCTCCAGCCTCTCTAGATCACAAAAAGAACTGTAGAGCCCTAACCGATCTAACACATATAACACACATCCAGCAGTAATGCTACTGTGTCTCTGTGGCTAGACAATTCGAAATAATACCTCCACTCTAGCTAGTAACGCCCACACTCACTGTCCCTCCACCAGTTCTAACCTCACTCCACACTCATCTCGATCTATGTACCTCGATGTCACTCATAGTCCTTCGTCTATGTACCAGACACACTCCCTCCCAGTCTATCCCCAGTCATCCTGTCTCCACTACTTATCCATCCTATTCACGCACAAAGAATGATAGTTGCGTCCTGATATGCTTTTCGAGTACCTCTACCCACAGGTCTCACTACTCTTAACCCCACCAACTCCTTGAGTCTCCATTCAGACCAACTGTAGTTACACACTCTGAATGCACCAAATGCGCCTTGCTAGCCCCTCCCCCGTCACTCCTATCACGCCCTCCGAACATGTGCCTCCATTGACGCTTCCACTGAGGTGTCAGAATCCCTCTCCCATGTCAACATCCTCAAATGTCCATCTTCTCAACCTAATCCTGTGTGTGTCTGTAGAACTCACACGTACCAGAGATCGATCGAAACATGACATTTCTTGACCACTAGTCACAAAGACCGTAAACCAATAACCCCTCAGATAGTTGATGTGTGTCCGTCGTCATAAAACTCCCATAAACCTAGACCACTACCTGCACTCGTCATTTATACCTCCACAATGAACCACCCCCATTACAAGATCCCCACGTCATCAGAAGAACCACTCACACACATCCATGTTCTTCTCTCCAATAAAAAACACTTAGATACTCCTATGTCGTACTCATCTTACTGATGCTGGTATAGATCAGATGACTGACAATACACACACCCAAGAACTGTTATCTCTCTGCCCTCTCCACACCGATACGCCCTACCTCTAACTAGACTGACTCTCTTCTTCACCATCCCACAGAGTCCCAATTGATCGTCACGACTGCTTCGCCCTTCTCATGCGCTAAACTCCGGAACTAAGCCCCCGCCGACTTCTGTGATCCAGACGTAATGTCCCATGGTCCTCCTAATGCCGCAAGACAAAAGTCTTAGTCACGTCTCCTTGCCAAAGCATACCCAGTGTGCACAGAGTATCTCTCCTTTTGAGCCACCCCTACTCTCGATCACTGCCTCAAACCTCCAAGCCCCCGCTCTCCATGTATGAACGCACCCTAACAATAGTGTCGTGTCGCACAGTCTCCGTTCACACTGTATATGATGCGGAGGACTAAGGTCGTGATAATATTGTGCCCTACTCGTCCATACTGCGTCCCTCGTCGACCAGGTCAGGAAATCTGACGACGCGTATAGATACAGTCATCGCATCCATACTTCCACTCTAATGCGTCCTCCTCCAGCTAGATGTGTGTTCGGCGTGAATCATCGAACTTGTATCACTGTCATCCCAGTGCGACCTGCCTATGAGTTCTACTTACCTCTCAGAGCTCCCACACAACTACGCCACCTTCCCCATATGATCTAATAGTAAGAGATGTCGTTAATGTCCTTGCGTAGTAGTGCTCATGCTCGACTAGTCATACGCTGCATAGAAAGACTTGTGAGGAAAGTGTTTGTCTGCACTCACGTGGTCTCGCGAACGTAAAGATGTTTGCACCAACGGTAGTTGTGTAACATATGACCGAGTAGCCCCTGATGATCAATATTGTTGGAACCTCCACGGCTGACACAAGAGCAGAGACGCGGATGTATGGGTACTCATCTCCGCGAGTTTTATGCCCGATCTCGTATGATCTTCATCTCGAGTTTCTCGCACGCGAAGAGAGTTACGCTAGTTTGTTCCACTTCTGTTTGACGTATCAGCTTTGAGTCCAAGAGGAGAGCTCGTGGTGGTAGATAGCTAGCTGTAGAACGTTGTTGAGTATCCTATAGTCATAATATCACTTCTGGCTCAGAGTTGCTGGTATATAAGTTGACTCAGCGTTTTTCTTGTTTAGCCGAGTTTTATTAAATCTCTTTATCGTGTCTTTCCTTGTGTTGACACTATACGGTTAGTCCACAAGTTTAATCTGGGACGAGATTTCATTTAAGGGGTAGAGGTACTGATAACTAACGTGAGAAATTTTGCGGATCCTGTGCTTGTTGTGGAGGAGAAGATGAGCCAATGAAGTATCTCTGTTTCGTCCTTCTGAAGACCACTGTGATCGCAGAGCGAGAGAAACGCCGCTACATGGATTGCTCGTTTATGTTCGAAGTCGTGCGTGAGTGATATATTCTCGTATGTTGTTATGTGTGTTAACATGTGTATCAGAGAAGCATATATAAATTGCGTGAACAGTCGCCGCTACAGGATATCTTGGAGTAAATTGTCGTGTGCCCTGAATTGGCTGTGACTATTGTGATGTCAAGGTCTGCTGTGATAAGGTGTTAGCCCTTTGTGTCTTATTTCTCTGTTGTGTGCTCGTTCCCAGCTGTCCGCTCCGCTGCGATACGTCTGTATATTGTTCCTACTGTTCTGCTTGTGTGCTCTAGGTCTCCCGCAACAACGCGTCTGTAATACACTTCATGTAGCTATGAGGTTATATGGTGTATGTGTCAAAAACAAGAGCTGTACGTACGTTAACTTCTCACGAAGTGATGCGCCGACGATGATTGTCACTACGTGTGCAGTCCGCTTCATGGCTCAATCGTGCTATCACGTCGTCTAGTCGCCTTGCCCGCGTCGCTCGGCGTACCTGGCTCTGTGTGTGAGTGTCGCTGAGTTTGCAGTTTCGAGAGAGAGTTTTCTAAATAGGACATAATGACACTCTGTGTGTTATTTTCCGTGTGGTCGTGTGTTCTTTTGGTTATTCGTGGCTAAAGTATATGTGAGAGAAACTTTCTTCATATCGATGTGATCTGTGTTAGATCTAGTATCATACTACGGTAGTCACCCTTCCTAGTGAGGTTACGATCCTAGGATCGCTGTTGTGATAGTCTCTCTTCAGAGAAACTCACCACTCGGCAGGCGTCGAGTGTTGATCTAATAGTAGTGTGTGACTTGTGTAGTAGAAGTACTTATGTTAGAGAGGCTTTGATTGCTCTGTCTTCGTGTTGAGACGTAGGCGAGAAATGTCTCTCTCCCTTGGCTCCTGCTCTCCTGTAATGAGTGTACACACCGCGAAACTTCTTCACGTATGCACATCACTGATTAATCTGCAACCCACCGGCACCTGATGGTAAGCGTCAACTATCGGAGCGTGCCAGGCTGTGAGATCGTCGCGCGCACTTTCTTCGAGATCGCTCTGCGCTCACTCAAAAGTCGTGTCTGAACGTTCGTCATAGCAGTGCGTCTAATAACGTCCAGTGTCCATCACGCTCAATACTACGGAGTGTCTCTCATGCTTGCTTACTTTGGGTAGGGAGAAAGGAGTGAGGAGCGAAGTGCGCGACAGCTCGGAAGTTCGGAGAGAAAACTCTCGTGATCAGTGCTCTAGAAGATATGTGCGTGTTGTCTCTAGCCGTAACGCAGAAGATCCCTTGAGAGCGCGTGAAATATAGCTTGGCACCTGCGAGATGTCTAGCCGATCAGATCTATTGTGTCTTGTCGGTCTATCACATTGGGGATTGCCGTCGTAGAACTTTTTTGATGGATCCATAATGATGCGTCCTGCAGATACAATTTTGACCAAGGAAGAAGCGTCTTGCGTAACTCCAGAACTCGAAATTCGATAACTTCGCATACAACACTCTTCAGTCTAAGAATCTCCAACACAACATCCGTAGATTGTCGCTCAGTTTTCTTCAGAATCTGATTTTAACGATGGATGTCGTCGAGGGAAAACAATAGAACGTACCTACGCGTCGGACATCGGCGTATCTAGATGAGTAACTATCGACGCTGTGTGATATATGTACTCATTGAGATCTGAATACGATCCCCGATATAAGACTAGCAGCTGGTCATGTGTCAAGCTAGCAATAGAGCGGCCAGTGGGGTCTAGATCCACCTAGCTATAACGCGGCTCCTCCTTCTTACATATTCCGATAATCTGTTCGTGTGGTTAGCGCGTAGTGTAGACGCCGTACGAAGTCGCTCGCTTCAGATCAGCAGTCAGCGCTAGGCGAAACATAGTCCTGGCGGTGTTTCTCATACATCGAATGTGTGAGATGATTATATCGCATATCGAGACTCGATATCTCACGATTCGTAGGAGAGAGAGATATGAATACTGTAGTGTCATCCGCGCTTGCTCGACGTTTGGTCAATATCTTAAGATCGTCTGAAGTCTGTCGTAGGAAAGTAGGCATAGTTCCTCCGAATGTCACGAGAGTGTGAGTATACGGAGTGAGTCCGCCGTGAGTAGTTGTAGGTGCGCTGTCTTCATGTGTCTCTTCTGAGAGAAAGGCATGCTCCCAGTCCTTCTTTCTGCTAAAACGAAGTAAGACGGCGAGTGTGCACTGAGACGCCAAGTCTGTTGATACTGCGTACTAGATCTGAGAAGCAATTCTCTTACTTCCGTCATGCTTCCGTTCAGTACTGCACGCCCCCTGGCTTATGGCTGGGTAAGTTCCCAACTTACTTGACCGTTCTAGGCTTTAACACGACCTAAGTCTCCTCTGTGGCCGAATTGACTCGACTGACTCACTCTTACTTCTCTAGCTGATACTCTCGTTTCACGGTTGGTTTCCATCCACATTGGCTACCAGTATTCTCAGTTCTTGCCCGCTCATTCATTTCACTCCTTCAATTCACAGGTTTGCCCATACCAATACGGAGCCGCTTGAGATATGTCGTTCCCGCACGGGATCTGTCTGACTCAAGACTATGACGCAGACTCTTCTACACTCTATCTAAGAGCCGCGCGGCCCGCGTGTGTCGCCCCTGTGCATCGCAGTACCACTGTGACTGACCCATCAGGACCTTCCTGCCTAAAACACCATAAATTTTCACATCTGTGTTGGTGTTCTCCCCAGTCTATTTCCATCTTGACATCACCAGTCAGATCGTGACGTGTGCCACGACATACATAAAACCCTAGAACACACACCTCTGTGACGTCACATCTCCCTGAGAAATCTAACCGCCAAGCGTTCGTCTCGCATTTCGAGTATAGGCAAAGTGAGTGCACTCGTTCGTAATCCGGCGACGCATATCTTCAGCTCGCTCTCCTTCCGTTCTCATGCTGGTGCAAAGCGGAGAGCCCAATGAGTGTCAAAACCGACTAAAATCAGGTGCGGCATGAAGCTACGTGTTCCCCATGATACAACTCACCTGTCCAGTCGTTTTCGCAGCTACTCTATCTATAGTCTGGTTATAAGCGACGCTCTCGATGTGCACAGGCTCTACGTCAGTCACTGAATCTCATCACATGCCAAGAATCACATCAGTCGAACTCTGGAACGGAAGTACCTATGCTTTCCTCATCCACCGTCCTTCCTCTCTCCACGGTATTCTGCGTAATACATGTTAAACCTATTCCTTCATATGTGCCCTCACCTCCTATCGTGTAAGTTCCTTGGGGATGAACTGATGCTTACACTGTCGACATTAAGCGCGTACGCGAGTATGCTCCGAGTGTGCAGCGCACTGATTAGAAGCTACTGACATATCACCCGTTTTGAGTAAATAGATGTTCACTCTCGCGCCGTGCTGTCACTCATTGGTATTCAAACTTTATTAAATAGACCGTGTGTGTCATTCCATAGAGTGTTGTGTGCAGATCTCTCGTTTTCGCTCATGTCTATATTGAGATTTGAAGACCTCTCGCAGCCACCACTGGTGATCTTACTGTCTTGTCCGCCTACGTAGTATGAGTTATTCAGCGTATTGACTAAGCTTAAGTCTGACTTGTCGAGCTGTTAGAACTTCAGAACTCACTTTACCACACGATGGAAGAGACTCCCAACCGCATTGCCATAACTCTTGCATCTCTGTCTCTTTACCAGATGAGATCCGCAGATCTAAAAGTCTATTCCACAGATTAGTGTGTACTAGATGCCCGTTGTAGTACCCGCTCACTACAACCAACCCCGCCCCCTCTCGCCACTCTCAGATAGAGCCCGCGAGAACTCCCCACTTGCCAGTGAAGCTGTAGTCCACCGTATGTCGGTCCATCGCAACGGAAGACTGCAGGAGTATGGTCAAGATGTGCTACTCTCGCTGTGTATCTCTCTCCTGAACGTGGCGACTACTCGTCATGTGTGTGACGATCTCTCGCACCGATTGCCCCTTGGTTTCTAACACAACATCCTGCTAGTAGTGCACCAACTGTAGTGATCGCGACGGCAGTGGCTTGTGTAGAGTGTCTACTCACGCCCGACCACCACATGGCGGTCTCATTCCCATATGTCATACCACTGTCAGTGTCACCGAAAGTCTCCCATTGTCAACTTTAACCAGTATCAATATGTTCACGTGATACGAGATCTCGACCTCAATAACCCACAGACTATTCTGCGCCTACTCGCAGCCAGATGCTTCAACCACTGTGTTTCGATTGGTCAACACTCTACGCACACGTGACCATCCTTATACACTGTCACCAGCCGTGATCTCACAACCTAGTACTAGTTAGATCTGTGTGCCTGACCCTTCGTTGTGTGTATCTATCAGTCCCTTCTCTCGCGCCTCAAGTGTCCCGCTGGTTCTGAAGTCTCAGAGCTGACCCTGATCTCCTCTAATAGTTCAGACTTCATGCAAGTTGACAGCTGTATGATCCAGCCTCCCCGTGATTAAACCTCAGACTTGTGATTACCAATCTAGTGTGCGTACGATTTAACAAGTGTCTCTACCCATTCGCCTAACTCTACTAGTGTATCGAATATCACGACATTGCATACGCATATGCAAGTCCACTCTCTACACCTACAAAATCTTCTATTCGCACCAACCACTAATGAGAAAGTGAGTCTCTACGCATTGTGTCTACTGGTGCATCTCTACCCCTCGTCTATGCGATACCAGCTACATCGTCATTCCGATCTCTCATCATAGCATACTCAACGAGATCACCCGCTATCACACTCTGTCCCTCCTATCCCCGTCCTGACGCTGTACTCTCCGCATGTCCATGATCTGCCATCTGTCCCAAGTGCCACCTCTTCATACCCGACTGAACACACACTATCTCTCCATCTCTCGTTGTACTACGCATAGTATCCGCATCAAATATTCCAACTTGCTTGTACAGAAAGATCTCACACGAGACTCCTAGCTCTAGAGAACACACTGTGACAAGCGCTCCACTCCCTCTCTCGGACGCTCTCACCACTACTGCACGTCACTTTAGTCATGTAACTCCACGCGATTTATCTGACAACTCTTGTCTGCCATCTACCATTGTGCCCTATCAAACGCTTACTTGCCTAGTGTATCCCCTCTAGTGATGTTCTAATTCCCCGACCCCGCTCAGACAGATCTTTGTCGTCTCGCTACGGGACGCATGAACACTCGACACACAACACGTGAAATGTTGCCTCCTTACGACCGTATAGATGTGACGATAAAGTTCACCATGATTTTCTGCTTCGGCGTTCCCCACGGTATCCCCCCCCCCCGAGTTTAGTGTCACAGTCTCTGAGAGCACCCATCTCGCTCAGAATGCACGCCATACCGCTGGCTGTCTCCTAGAACTCTTAGTACAAAGTAATTGTCGTCGCAGCCTGTTGCGTGCACACTCCCTAGTCAATCTCCCAAAGGCGGCACCTAAGTGTTGCAACTGTGCGCCAACTAATGACCACCAAAACCAATCCTGACCTCCCCAACATATTCACTAAGATGTCACTCATCATGGGATTGCTTTTGAGACTGCTGTCACCTAATCCGCATAGCATCTAGAGATCACGGAGAGATATGTGATATACGAGCGCAGTTGGCCCCTAGCTATAAGCCACCTCTCAGTCATACATGTCCTCTGTACCACACTCTAATGCTAGATTGTTGACCCTACACTCGTGAACTCGCGTTAGACTCCTTGAGTATACCTACCCTCCAGAACCATGTCTCACATACATACCTACTATCCACCGAACGACTCTCTGGCCTGCACAAACATCATGTGACTAGTACTCTCTCACTCGACCACACTCCTTCACCTGTGACAATTAACCCTACACTATGATCTATAGTACCTACCCGCTCGTGTAACTAAACGTGTTCGTTACCATAACGTGCTCTCTTTACCAGACCTGTGATCCTGGCTATACTGTGTACTTCTCTGTGCTATGTGTCTCAGCTTCTCCTTCTCCACCTTCTAATTTAAGTATCTTCAGCTCCGCATGGCAACACTCGATATTACCACTCTGATCTAATCCTCTTTTATGCAGCTACTCCTACTGTCTCCCCGCTAGACAGACAGCATAGATGCTCAGATATGTCTTGAATCACCTACGCGGCCCCCCCCCGCCCATATATACACTTCTGGTGGAGCGCATGTTCAACGGCATACTGTATCATGTAAGCACTAAGCCCATTAAACAGCTCTCCTAGTGAGATATGTCTCTACATCACACTGTTTATTAACCAGAAGGCTAACAAACTCTCTATAGTAAGAGGTCACGTCTATCAACTACACCATGCTGGATCTTAGAGTGATATGTGAGTCGTGCTCAGCGTACAGAACATCGAGATCTAATAAAACACAGAGTATAATTCTCTCTGAGCTAAGACGATATTATAACACAGAGATGCTTACCACGTCTGAGATTGTTCGAATCAAGATAACCTAAATCTCTTGTATCACGTAGACTGTTGCATATATAGTACTGTGCCTAAGATACTCCTAGGGTAATTGTTATCAGAGCATCTTCTCATAATTGTATCCCATCTCGTATCTACTAGCCCTCAGCTCAATCCGTCACGCTCGATTGTACTGTCATCTCTCGGTCGCAGGATAGCTAACGTAAGCGGCCTTGAGCCTGTTACAAGTTGTACATAGAAGACTGCCTTCAGGATTTTATTATCGTTCGATTTGAAAGTCGTGCGAGAATGCAGATAAGTGCGATAAGCCCCGCGAACGTCGCAGAGTGTATTCTGACGCTTCTATGTAAGCATTGTTGCACGATATACGTCGCAGTAGTCAACTGATGACTCTCAAGTTGGTTCATGAAGGATACCTTACAGCTATTAATATGTTCTCAAGGTAAAGACTCTATCAGACATCAATTTCAATTTAGGGCTTCATGTGATATGGTAAGATGAATATTCTAGCTCCATTCTAGTGCAATTCAGTAGTGACCCTGACTAATGATACTCCAAGCTCACCATAAGACGCAATAATTGATCATGCATCACTTATGCGAACACTATAGGCAGAGTGCGCGAGTCCCAACAATTATCATTGTGTGAAAGGTGTTTCGGGAGTAATCTCGAAAGATATAAAAAGCATCATGATACTTTCAAGAACACAAAGTCCCATATCATCTCCCCACCGCATTCTAACGACAGCCATACAATCAGCGCAGAATCTCTCTACAATAGTATCAATAGAACTCGCTGTACTCGTCACAGATCCGCAATCTTCGTTCTCTCTCTCAAAGTGTGACAAGAATCTAGGATGCAAGTGACTCCCTCTACTCGCATCTCTCTATAAGAAATCATATGTACATCCTGTACTTCCATAATGCGCCTGTGCATGGTCTCTTTGAAAAAATTGAGGGAGACTCCTGTTGCCAGTCGCTGCACTCGCATCCTCACTCTCTAACTTCACCCTCGTCGCTCTGCGTAGACAATGGCTGGCATCAACTGTATCTCCGGTGTTCATGTGAAGGTAATTCACGCTAGCTCATGCGGCTAGGTCTATCTATATCAATGATTGTCAGATGTGCAGACGGCGTCCTGTGTACTCAAGAGTACTGAGACGCGCGTGTTCTCGCAGTGATGCTCACGAAAGACATAGTACAAAGCGCTCTAATTTATTCTCTCCATAAGGAGCATGCGTCCTCGCTCGAGATATAAGGCTGTCCTGTGTCGCAGAGTCCTCACCTATACAGGCGTCAATCTCGTATCATAGAAGATACCGGGATCAGTCAGTCTAGCTCTAGAGCGGTTGCGTGACAACTGAACTGCTGCATGTCATAACCTGGCTCTGGCAGAGCGATAGGACAGAACCGCTTGAGTATTACACATGAGCAGTATGAGACTGCAACTGAGTGTCGGCGCCGACACTAATCTAAGGCATCAGTATAGACTACGCTCGACGCGATAATTCGCGCACTCGGAGTAACCTCTTACTTAGTAACGAATATAACGGTCAGCTAATTATGTTGTAGACTCCTCTTGTTCGACGCAAAAGACGCGAGAGATAATCAAAGTAGAGAAACATCACAGGGAGAAAATGTGTGCTCAATAATATCAGTTTGTCCCTCTTGACCGAACTAAAGATCTCTGGTATATCAGGCTGTGTCAGTAGAAGTCGCTTACTGAACCACCAGGTGTTCTCATTGCCGGCTATAATAGAGCGTTCTCCTATCGCATTAGCGATCAGCCAACATTCTTTTTGAAGACACAGCTGTTCGCTGCTTTTGTGAGTTAAAACTTTCACTCGCTTCTCGTATAGTGAGTAGCCGGATCGCACACATTTGTAGCTATAGTACCCTTCCATTTTTAGTAATATTTCCTCATTTGAGATTTAATAAGATTTTTTATTAGTCCTGGGTCGCGGTTAACTGATGCCGGTCAACCTTAGACAAGTTTAGGCCCGTGTCTCTAATATGAGAGTAGTCCAGTCTTGTCTCATAAGTCTGTTGGCGGGCTTGCTGATTGACCAGATATACACACTCTCTTCTTTGCATAGAGTTAAACGTGTTGGGTAGTGATTACTATGAAGAGTCGGTCACGATCTTCTGCATTCGATTATACAGTCCGCCAATGTTAGACTGTCAAATTACAAGTCAAAGACCCGCTCGAGACTAGTTTACACAATTACACGCACTATATGTTCTATTCGCTTTTTTGTAGTTTATTTAATCTGTAGATTGAGATATCACATCCTATCTCTTTATACCGTGTGCCCAGCTTAACTCTCCCAAAACAGTAGGTCCTTATTAAGTAGTGTTATTATATAGTAGGACTCAATTTTCAGATGTATACAGTCTCTCAGTAGTCATTCTAGTAGTGAGCCACAACAATCACTCCTCTTAATATCACCTTTTCAGAATTTACAATTTCAGTCCCTCCGTAGTTGAACTCTAATTAAGTGTGTTCTACTTTCACGTTAGATATATCGTGTATTAAATTAGGACCTGACGCGCGTAATATGTCCTCTCGAGATATAAGACACTCTCACTCTAGTGTCATACTCGATGACACTATTATACAGTCTACCCCCAAATATCCTTTTTTATACCTGCAGAGACCTTATAATACGTATATATAACAGTTTCTAAAACAGCCTCCATAGTTTCAGAAATTACCTAAGATGTCAGCACATGCTACTATACTTTGTGATAAGTGATGACTCACACATAAACAGCGGCAGTAATACTCTTAGCTCTCACATCCCTCCCGCTTATTGATCTGACTCACTTGTCTCTAGATCCATCATATATATCGTCAATGTTATATTATATCTCCTATATTTTCACATCGCTCTCAATTAGAAAAGCGAACCGCGAGCTAAATCTCTACTTGTACGCGCTCTCACTGAATATAGACACCCTGATGACGCCTCGCTACGATGTCTTGGCGTAAACCCAGTGTGTCGTGATCTGTGACTAACTTCTCCAACTTAGAGTCACTAAGTAGCCTGCAATATTTATCTCTCTCGGCTCAGAAGAGTATGCCTCTGATGTTCATTTCCGCATATATAGTGGTGTCTTCTAGAATCTTCACCTATGTGCAGATGTAATATTTTTAACTCCATAACGCTAGAACGATCGCTTCCTGAGTGTTTCTACAGACGTACGTCCGACTAGTCCGTCATGCACACATACTGAGTAAGGTACATCTATCCTATCTCACCAGAGCTACGCAAGATTGGTACTGTAATATCCATTTATGTATTTTGCCAGATTTCCGACGAAGTATCGTGTGAGCTGCAATAGTGTAGGGTTATATTACGTTAAAGGTGCTGTAGAGCGTAATATTGTGTCGCCCACCGATCATACTGTCTACATGTGAGGGTTATTTGTGAACACTGCACACTCCTGTATACACTCATCTCGCATGATTGATTACGTATTAGGCCTTGGAAACACTGAGATACAAAAATACCTTGATGATCCTTGCTGATGTTTGGTGGATGTTGCTATGCATCGAGAAATACTCCGAGATCGTGAGTTTGATTTCTGAGCAGCACAATCTCCGTCGAATACCACTCGACTCTCGATACACAATCGTATCCTCCGCAAAATCCACACCCCGCTGTCTCGTCCCACCATACCCTTCGTTTCTCGCACCACAGTATTAGCTACAGTGCCCAATACACTTAAAAATGGTCTTACCCTGGCAGTGCAAAATCTATGCACGCACTGTAGAGTTCTGGTGTTCTTGTCTTTATGGAGCCTTGCTCCACTCCGCTGAGTCTGTCCCTATCTTATTGTTTCCTTGACTATGGTGTGTTTTGACTCGTCTCTGAGGGTTTCATAAAGTAAGCTGCTGTCGATAGGCGATCAGAGCACTCTGATGTAGTCGTGAGCCCCGAATTTGTGGGACAGAGACTGTTGAAACGATCTCCGCTCAAGGTTTGAATTGTTATAAAGCCGCTAGTTGCCTTAAAGTTTATTCTGTGTCGTTATTATCTGTGAAGAGTCGCTAATGAGGACGTTTATGCGTTCGTCATCTCTCGTCTAGCTAATATAATTACATACGAAAAGCTAGTTGTATTCAATGTGTAGTGGTGTCACCAAAGATCCTTTGCTTCTTCTATTACGTAGTGTAGTAGTAATATAACATAGTACGTTGTTTCTAGAATCAAACAATATATGGTCAATATGTTTGTATCACTACTTACCTGTGACATTTCAGACTTGTCATGTTTGTGTGATCGCTGTATATGTGTTGTTCATGTGTGACACTGTGTATGTAGATTCACTCTTCGAGATTCATGCTTTTTAGTGGTCTATTTGCGTGTTTCCGCATGCAGCTGTGTATGGGAGATATGTGCGATGGTGATTGTCAACTCACTTTCTGCGCTGAGCGAGTATTCTGTGTTCTAGGTATAGCTGCAGTAGAGATGATGTGAGTACTCATAGAATGATCACTGTGTTGAATCTCCCCATGATGACGTGATCTGTGTTTCTCTGCTCATTGGCACTGATAGGATACGAGTCTAATCATACTGCGAACATCCATCTTGTCGATGGTGATGAACTAAGACGTGTCTATACACGTTGCGTCATGTATAACCGCTAATCGCTTGATTCAATGTCTTTTCATGTCGCTAACTTGTGAGATTCTTATCTCGTATGGTCTCGACTGTCATCCCGTATATCGTCTCAGAGATCGAGGTAGTTTTCTGTTTAGAACATTAATCTATTAGTGCTAGCGTCATGTATGTATGACGAGAGGTCATATTTCATCGCACGAGTGTCTCGAAAAATGTCTACCCGCACGCGCAAGAATATAGATCTCCCAATCTTCCTTAAGAGGATGATGTCTCATCTAACTGTGATAAATCTGATCTGCATACTCTCAGCAGAACAGTGGTAGCGTGTCTGAATGATTGACTACGCTCGCTAAATGGTGGGACACTCTCTGATATCTCTCTAGACCTCCATGTCAAAACACAGATGACGTGTGTGAAGTAGTGTGTTGTATTTGGGTTTTCTGTTAGTGAGACACGTCGTGCGTAGACGATATCTTGCGATAATCTAGCATCTCGCCCTAGAGACTTATCTTCTCTACGTGTTCGTCTATTAGAAGCTAAAGAATGATCCTCATTGTCTCGTCGTCGTGAGACAGAAGAACTTAGATTCACGGTGTGTATCTGACTAAGTACTATCGATATCGGCAGATCGTTAACGTATCTGCCTAGCGCGAGAAGGCTCAATCATCTATTAATAAGGTCAAACGCTCGGGTCTAGTCGCATATATCTCTTGTAGAGTGTCACGTGACAATCACATCTAGTAGAGACGCTCTCTGCTTGTGGGGGAGCCAGGTGTTCCACACCAGTATAAACTCTTATCAGAGAGACGTCTAATCCTCGCTCAGTTCCATGAAGCGCTGTAACGGTCATACCCGAATATGTAGTTATCACGGGTGTACCGTTGCTAATCCACCTACTTAAATCCCTTACCCAGGATCTCAGTGCTCCCACCTAAGGCTCTTTCGCAAAAAGCCTCCTTATACCCATGGTATACAAAGACTGTTGATTGTGCTGATGTTAGTCTCATAGATCTCTATCTGACTTAACACTAGGAGTTCATCCGACCTGTGCACTGAGTCCGTACTACTTCATTTTTTAATCGAGAAGTAACGAGCGCCGCCATGCGCGTTCTCTCACGTCACACTCTCTCCTAAACGCATCTATATTCTTAACTTGTTGTTGTGTAGTCTATACTATGTCGCGTCTACGCGATAGACTTATCTGTCTCGCCTTTTGTGCATCGATATGTCTCAGTGTAGTATCACAATACTTCTGATGACTATAAGGCTGTGCAGACATCGATGATTCACGCACCCCTCTGATTAAGTAACGAGTTACGATTGTATCACTGTCTACCTCGCCAGCCTCCGCCGTCCTGTCTAGAGGAAATGTCATTTTCTGATGTAAGAGACATTCTTATCACACCCTCTCCATATACTGTCATACAATATCTAGGAAACTTAGACCAGATGTGTATTAACCGCTCTCTCTATCCTCTAATCCACCATAAAATGTAAACTACCACTCACTTGTCGTCATCAACCCAAAAGTAGATCACAATAACCTCATGTGATTTCACGCGCATCAATCCCCCTCCCCAAAAACCCCCCACTTCACATCCTACATCTATCCCAAGACATCTCCCGCCAATGTACGATTTGTGGCCTCTCCAGTATTGTAATCTCTACGCTTATACTACGCGTTCCGTCTCTCATGACACTTAGTAGCTATGTACCTCTGTTTTCTAGTTTTTCTCACAGAGGTTGTGTGTCTCTTTCAGTCGAGACTAACATAGTTGTGTAACTGCCACTCATCTGCCATTCCTACCATACCTTTCTCTCGCCTTCGCCGTCAATCGTGGCCTCTCATCTTGTGTCTATACCGTGTCCTTTTATACCCCGCTCCCCTACATCTATGTTATCTGTTTGACTCGCTTTTCACCCGACCTCCAATCGTATGATACGACACGACTTCCCCTAATTATAAATCAGTCTCTCCATGTACAGCTCTGCCTTTCTCATACTACAGAACAGTATATTTGGTGTCTATTCGTTGTCGCACAACCCTTACTTTCCATTCGGTGAGAAACTCGCTGTACGTGTCAGCCCTCACACGCAGAGACCATGATGTCAAGACTAGCTCATCCTACAAGCTCACCCCAGTGATGTACACCCCCCAATTATAAATCCCCCTTTCTCCCGCTTTATTTGTGCTCCGACCTGCACTTACACTGCGATAGTTGTATGTTGTTCTAGCGAATCTTGAAATCATCACGTGTGCCTACTATAGTCTGACACACACCTTACCCTGACTTATGTCACTTTAAAAGACTTTAAAATCTCAACAGTCCCCCTCATCAAATCACACCCTCTCCACAAGTCACCTCATTATACAGCCTCGATAGTCTCTGTTTGTCGTCTAATCCCCTGTTCTCTTCCAACCCCACTCAGCACACCCACCACCTGCCACCACACAATTATAAACATCCTCCAGCCCTCCATCACACCTCTCTTACCTTCGCTCATCCACACTTACCAAGTGTGCTACAAGTAAAATCACGCACTCTTCAAAGTTTATTTGAACCTCACAAAGCACACACCTCCACCCTAACTTTAGCGCACCCTATCGTTGAACAATACAAGTCACCGTGTCCTCTCCCCCACCCCGATATAACTCGCAGTCTGTTACGTCCATGTCCCTACTCACCTACTCTACCACTCACTCTCACCTCCCACCGTTACACTACCACTAAATGCCACTCCCACCCCTGTTGTCCGCATTCTACTATCCTGCCTTTACATCATTATTACATTTCCAATACTAATAAATATTATATTGAGCTCTATTGTCATATTTAGTCTTATTCGTTATTACATTAGACTTAGTCTATTAAAAGTACTTGTGTACAGACTCATCAGTTATGTTCAAAATTATGTGTGTGAACTCACTTGATTAATCACGACACACCATCGTGCCTATAATACTTACTATTCCTGTGTGTGTCACTGCTACACCCAGTGTTCAATACCCAACTAGACAACAACAAACTTACATACCCACCCACCCTCAACCTCCAACTCTTAAACAACTCGCTGTCTAACGTCACCACTCAGTGAGACATACCCCCCACCCCCTCATAGAAAAAACAAACCAAAACTTCACACAAACCCCACCATTTCCCACAATATAACTAAAAAAAACACGAGAAGACCTCTTATACCACCAACCTCCACCACCCCCCACTCCCTGTCTCATAAACTAACCCACTCTCAATGCCCCGCGCTCGTAGAAATGCACACTAGTACTAGTGTGTGCATCCACTAAAGTCGTCTCCAATAAATAGTCGCCCCCCCCCACACAATCAACCAATTATACCTGAGATACCGCCCCCTTTTTCTCTTTTCCACACACCCCTCTTTTTGTTCCCCTATGTGTGTGCCAGCCTTGACCGAAAATACAAAACCCAATCACCCCTCCAAAATTGACTGCCCCCCCTATGTACAGATGATAAAGCTCTCAAAAACGAGCCAGATTTCATTTATATAACCTACTGTATGACCCACACCCACCTGCTCTCGGTTGCGTGTACTCCTGTCAATCCTCTATTGCTAGATTTCGTGTGATGTGACCCGTCACCCCACCCTTTCGTGCCGCCATCTTGTGTTAAGTGTATTACAAACTAGCTGACTTATTCATGTCCGAGACTGTAAGACGCCCGGATGAAGTCACTCCTCGCCCTGTGACCCCCTCTCACTTCATCGACGTCTCTGCCACTCGGAACAATCTTGTGGCTCATGTTGTAAATTGTGTGTTGTCGGAGGCGCGACTGAGAAAAAATATGATATATGAGAAAGAAAGAGACGCAACGCTCGTAGGTGAGCCTTAAACAAACCACCACCTCCTCTCACACGAACGCGAATCGTGCTGATCCATAGACCTCCTCAGAGTGCCCTCGAATAGCTCCTGGCAGACCCTATAGTGACCTCTTTGATACAGACATTACTGTACTTCTACCATCTAATTCTGTTACCAATTAAAACTAAGATACGCGCGTACCCTTTTTCAGTGACTACCGACGCTGTGACACAGCAAAGTCATAGATATGTACATAATTAGTGATGACCTTTGTACTGCCGCGTCAGATACTCCACTGCAGTGTATCGAGACTCATGACGCATATCTCGCACGTAGTCCCCCTGCTTCGACAAGCCTATACGAGCTACCGTAGATGGATAACCTCCGCTAAGAGTAATGTGGACTCACTATCCTGGCCATCGCCCCACCCAGATTCATCAACCCATCTCCGACTACACTACCAACTCGCTACCTTGATTTTCCAAATACTTTTTCCAATAAACCCTGCTCGTATTATGTCAACGCCATCTCGCGTCATTCGCCCTCTCCATATATCTCAATCAATCTCATAACTCAATACATCAGAAGTTACTAAGAAGATCCTACCCATCAGACTATCTCCCAAAACGATCAGTATTGCACTACTCTCTGTGTCTGCTACCACCGCTCCTCACAGCCTATACCCTGTATCCGTCCTCCGAGATCTCTGAGTCCATACTCCCAACTAGAAAACACGTTCATATCCCCTAACACCTCACTGTATACAACAATACCCCGAGTTCTGTGTCTCCCACACGCTATAAATCAAGATAACTAAGACACGTATTTGACTATATCACCTCGTCACACTATATCCACTGTTCTACGAACTCGCTCACTCTAACAATGAGTATACATCATACGAGACCAAGTCTTCCCTGCGCTCCTCTACTCACCTCCCTAGATCATATAAAATGCACACTCCTCATTACTCTAGACACCATGACTATACCTTCCCTCATACTCTAATATCAGCGTCCCCCTCCCGTCTGTGTGTGTGAATACATGTGCCTTCTATAACCCTCTTACCCAAAGCACCCCAAACCGCAGGATACTAACACGAAGAACGCCCTCTGTCTAAATCGCTCTATCACGCATGCCTCGCCGCCTCGTTTTTCTGAAGTGAATACTTCAGTGTCTACCCTCATAATCCTAGAATAGAGAGTAAGCAAAAGTTACGTCGCCGTAAGAGTCCAGCTAAACATGAAGTATGCACCGCTTCTCCATCTACATACTCCGCCGCATATTAGTGTACCCCCCCCCCCCCCCCGCTCCTCTTACATGCGCTATCTAATCAGCACAGCTCCCTCCCTTTGTAAGTCTGTCTCCGTTGTGTACTTTGCCGACTTACATCCACCACCATTCACGACTATTACTTCTCACTAAGCCTACACATACCCTCTCCTCTAGTCTGTAATACACAGCATGTCTCGCCGCAGCAGTTCCACACCTGCCCCTCATCCTCTACGAATATACTCTAAGTATACACTACCGTGCCTCTTAGATCACTATCATCGATCTGCGATACTATACACCCCATCTATATCTCGCAGATTGTCAATTACTTATTCACGAGCGGTCGCGACCCCACAGAAATATAATAGAACGCCCTACGATGACCAATAGACATATCTCCGCAACCTACCTACTAAAGTAGCACCCCCCGCTCACACTCCGCTCCTCGTCCTACCAGATCACTTAACGCTCTCTTAAAAACAGACACCGCTCGCTGACTCTATCAAGTGTGTCAGAAGATACTCAAGATGCCACACATTGACCTGTAATCGTGTGCTCGCAAAAAATTTATTCGCAAACGAGTATCCCATGTGTTCAGTGTGTTTGACAAAATCCACAACAATTACCCTCATCACGCCTCAAGTTCACCACCTGTCCACATCTCGTATCCCTCGCTGTCGTTGTGTCTTGTCACCCGTCTTTATACTGATCGCGACCCCCCCACCCCGCAGATATTCATTACCTTTGCGCACAATAAGAGAACCATCTTCCATAATTACTCACCTAGCTTGCATCCCACACTACAACACACTACCATGGTGTAGTGTAATTGAGTTAGTCCCATTCCCTTACCCAGACAGAGAACTTACTACGAGTACGAACATGCATGTAGCCACAATCTCCTCAGTGTGTCAAGTATATCACACAAAATGACTCACTGTGTCCATTCTTCTCGCGCACACTCTACTAGTTCTGTAAAGTCAACAAAGTAATATAGATGTCACACCGATATCCTCACCCACAAATCTCCTCTACGATCACATGTCAGATCAGAAAAGACCTCCCTCTGACAATAACTCGTCCTACAACTCAAATACCCCTATACATATCCACTTCGTGTAATGTGCTAGCTAACCAAAGACCGTAAGAACACCCTATCCCGCGTTGACTGTGTCATCCTTCAATACCTCACCCATCCCCCTCTTAATGTCGCAACCTACTACTTCATATATTCACACACCATCAATAGTACTATAAAATGTACTATGTGAATGCCAATAATAGTCTGAATATACTTTATCACATGTGCTGTAGTCTATCCTTGTAACTAACCGTCGCAAGTATGTACGTGCAGTATCTCTACCCACTCATCAAGCAACTCACACTATACCGTCGTCATAGTCGTCACTATGTGAGATGATTTGTGTTCAAACTAATACTACTCATGTACTTGCCCCTACTACTCCACAGCCCAAGAGATTGATGGTGCTCTTCCGCCTCATCACTCGTCGTGAGTCACTCCTACTAAAGTCCAACTTTGATTCATCACTGATTATAGCTTAGATCTGATATACTAATCTCACCATACACGCAATATCCTCTTCAATGTCTTGAGATGAATGAGCATAGTGTTACTAGACAGACTTCCGCCGACTCCCCCCTCCCTACTTAATCGGTATGCCAGACAATGTTTATCTACCTACTTTATGGCACGAATAGTATGTGTAATGTGTAATATACCCGCTTCACGTGTATGCTGCTCTACTCCATCTGTCCCACCACTCATAGATACTTTACCTCCCCACCATACCTCCAATTAAAGATCCTGTAAAAGCCACCTGACACGTCACACCTTGATCTTACCAACTGTGCTCAGAGATGTACGTTATATGATCATAGCCCGTTAGCAGTCACTGTCTTGAACTGCCATCACTTCTTCTGTTGTACCTAGAATTGTTGTGTCTCGCGTCTGTCTGCGTTTGAGTATATATCATTACTTATCATCACCGTCTCTTCACAAGTGACTCCAACTATCACCTGAGTACCTTGAAGTCGCAATCACCACAAACTCCAGCAAAAATGCGCTATCACATGTGAGGTGTCACGCACTATAATGGCTAAACAAGAAGTGCTCTCCAGTTGTGTCAGTATAGCAGATCATATCAGATCGAGTATGAATAGAGTCCGATCGAATAGTGAAGTTGATGTGAAATATTATACTCTGTACAATTATGTTTACTCATCATATATATGCGATACCTTCTCAGTTGATCGCTTATTCGAGACACGAATTACTCAACATATCAACTAACAATTTTGCTCGTTACATATACTCATAACAATAATGTCTCCCCGAGGATCAAACTATGCCTTACCCTCTCGCGTTGTCATATGGTTAATCAACCACCCCCCACGTGAATCTGACGTGTCGCCCCTCCCCATGCACGGTGTAGAACTGTTTGTTTCCTCCTGGTGACCAGAAAAAACTGCAATGTTCTGGTTATGCGCCCCCAAACATACTCTGTTGTTTTTAACGTCCTCCCTCCCTCGGCCTGATCACGCTAAGCTATTCGGTGCATCTACTGCTCCCTGCAATGTGTTGTATCACCCTATTTAATACAAACACCACTTCCCGCCTGAATATAGCTCTTTCGTTTGTCTTAACTCTTCCACGTAGCACAACCACGCTTAGAGCCCACCAGACCCCTCAAATCCGCTTGTATGACCCTTACTGTATAACTCAGATCAGATGAAGCTTGTGTATCAATGATCCTTATTAATATTGTTGTTCAAGACTCTCAGAACAGCGATTCTGTTTATAATGTCTGCATCATGACACCTCCTACATCAGCACCCCGTATTGACGACTAAAGTCCTGACGCGCAATGACTATCATCTCTCAAAACACAAGACATACAGGACATGCAGACAGTGAAAACTAACGTATGTGTTAGATCTCTGTATGTAACTGTGAGCCATCCTTTAACTCCCCCCATACAATTTCCAATTGAACCCCATCTAAAAACGAGTGAACACTATCTCATCTATGCGCACACTATTGAGTGATTGTGCGTCCTTTAGAGCCTCTAGAAGATGATGCACTCCGTATTGTCCTATTGTATGGCGTGTCCCAGACTCTCAAACAACCAAGTAACCATACCCACACAAAGTTGAGTAGCTTCCTGTCAGAAACGAGTTTCATAGAATAACTCTCCTGACGAATGAAGGATCTCAGAAAGATTATCAAGACACTCCACCATCTCTCTCTTCTATGATCGTAGACCGCTGTCCAGTATGACAGTGTCCTATAATACACGCACCGATCAATAAGACACTATAATAACCCAACCATCCAGTCCCGCGCCATATCCAGAGACCTACGTAGTTGTTAGACTCCAACCAAGAGCATAGCGCAAGAAACACATGACAAGTGAGCACCGAGGCGACACTCCCTCGCCTTCGATCGCGAATCAGCGCACTGAGAGATAATCCCCCTCGATCCTAATTGTCTCGGTCCAAAACTGTCTACGTATATAATCTCATGTAGACAGATGCCATTGCATGCTCTACTTGACACTCCTCACCACAGTCTCCTCTATGTCGAGCGTAATCTCAAAAGACTGCTCAAAGAAACCTCCACCTGGACTCATAGATGAACAGTTTAGTCGACGACCACCTGTAATAGCCTACTCCATGCCCACCACTCCTATAAAAGTCATTGCCGCGCTACAGAACGTCGTTCATCACCCCGTCCTGTGATACACCCTATGTGCTAGCTAAACCCACAGAACGTTTGCTCCTATGGTAGGTCATACAATCCTTAGTCCTTGTCCTCCTTCTCAACTCAGTACCCAAATTAATGACCTCACCCTGTGTGATATCCCACTCTCTCTAGTCTAATTATCTATCTAGATATAACCTAAGTATAGATCTCGCTTACTTTCCTGGCAAACGCACCTAACATAATCGTTCAGTTATACTATCTTTGTCTTTCCCCCCATACCTACGCGCGCTGTACCCCTGACTCGCTTAGACTCGTTAGAACTTCAAATGACCTCGATGAACTCTCCAATCATGAAACCCATCACTGTAGCTGAGTCCGAACCAACGTCCCCGTACCTATCGTTACCTTAACCCAATCTACTCGCGCATCGTGTATATGTGAAACCCCACGCATCCACTGTGTAACATCTCCTAAGACTGTGTCCTCCAAGCCTCCAATCACCCTCTGTGCCCACCTGATCTGTATAATATACCTACAATTCCACCCGCTGTCCAGTAAGACTATGTCAGGCCTCCAGTGTCTCTCATAGTCACTTTACTTCCGTTAACCCTCAGCTACATAACACCTGTGCACCTAGCCCCTAATCTAGAACTCCTCATGTAACTATAGGTCTCGCTCCCACGCTAACAAAGTGTTCCTACCCCTGTCACTCCCTAGATCCGGTCTAAGATCTCATTGACCTACTCAGATCTCCTCTCCCACCCTAACAACTTGACCTGATAAGTGATATAAGCGTATTATTTCCCCTCCGAGATCTTAACTTGTCTCTACGTGATCCTCCTTTTCTCTGTAGTACTCTCGTGTTTGGCTGTAAGCCTCCTGTCTTCTCCTCAGACCACGCCTCATGCACCACCCGCGCTCACTCTAATACACTCACCATCTCGACTCCTAAATTTGCAACCTGTACAGAAGAACTCACCATATGAACTCTGCTCAATATCATTATAACCATCATACTCTCTCTTGTGTCTGCGCCTACCGCCCCTAAGGTCTCTACTTCGTGTCTCCGCACTCACTATAACGATCTAACTATCCCTTCCGCGCCGCACCTTCTAGACTAGTAACCCTAAACGCGTCCTGTTGTATGACCTATAGACTTTGTAATATCCCACATCCGTCTCAACCTCTGTAGGACCGACCAAATGCTACTCTGTGTGTGTGATACACTATTACGCAATCTGGATGTTGACGCCTCTACAGAGAGATGCATCTGTATCTAGACACACCTCGTCTCGCCTATCCTGTAAACATGCTAATAATCACGTAGATCACTCTCCCTCTCACCACCTCACTCAACCCCATAGTTCGAGACAAATGGTACATACATCACCGCTCATCTGTGATATGTGACCCGTTCCAAAATAAATCTAGAACACCTAAACACATACAAAAATAGATAAGATTATCTACACACATCCGAGAAGTGCTCTCTATATATCCGACCCCTATACCCTCCTCTACTGGTAAAGCATAGAGACCCTTTCTAAAAACCCACACTCCACATATACTCTAGTTTCTCACTTTCCTACGTCCATACATAAACAACATCCATCACCTCACAAACATCACAAAACTTCTCATCTCCCGCTCCGTGACCTCACATGTATGACCACCTATCACTCATCTGCTAGACCCTGTACTCCACCATGTCAAGTTGTGTAAGTCACACCTCCAATCAATCTCTATTCTGTGTAAATAAAAGCCTAACATATAACTACTCACATCCACCACACAAATCCTAATCCACAGTAGTCAGCTGTGACACTCCATCTGTCCAAACCGTACTCGCATCCCTCAACTACATACCCCCCAAGATCATCTAACTCCCACTACTACCTTCAAAGTCCCTATCTCCACTCTTCAAACTTTATGCCCTGCCGTCAACTATGTCCATACGTCATCTTCCCCCAACTACCATACAGGTCATATCTTGTCCACTATCCTCTCCGCTCGGGCCGTTATAGATACCTCTTCTACTATGTCTCTCGTTGTGTCACACACTAAAGTAGACCATCCACACTATCTCTCTGTGCTCCAATCACACCCTTCTAACCCCCTTGCTGTAATGTCACTCCGAGTCTACGAGATTGTTTTCATATACTCCTCATATAGTCACCAAAATAGTGCCGCTCTTCACTTTATGTTTATCACACATTTACATCAAGCCCGAGCTTCCCATAAACACTCTAATCCGCACTATCTAATGCTATGACTAATCACTATCGCCTTAACTAATCTCCACATATCAAGACGTCCATCATAATGCACATCATTAACCTGACACATGTGTCACTCATGATCCATACACCCCTCGTTCCATACTAACCGAGATACCGCGCTATGTCCTCTCCATAGATCATACTGTATTTCCCCCCCCGCGATTTCTGAGTTCTCAAATCGGAGTTACCTAGTAATCTCCTTCCACTCACCTGGCCGATGAGCGGTACTCCTCGTTCCACTGATACGATAGTGAGAACATCGCACCTAACTATCTCGCTGTGCACAAACGTTGTGATTACTTTAACTCATACAGAGTATGCTGGTGACTCATCCAGAGACACACAAGCTAGTGCTTGTTAATACCCCCCCCTTGTCCCATCCACTATATAAAAACTACCCCCAAATCATCATCTCCTGAACATTCCTCTAAAGATGAGCGCCGTGTGTTATACCTGCATAGTAAATAGACAATACACCCCCTCTGTTCGATCTCCACCTACGTTAAATCACCATAGACAGAGACCACCACCCATGACCATTAGTATCAACTCGCCGCCCATCTCACTAATTAGTATTACAATTACTGTTACCTATCTTCCCCCATCAATAACACTCCTATAGCTCTTGTCTGTCTCTACTAATCCACAGCCTGCCCAATGTGTCGTCTCCCTCCACTACCCAATACACTATGAGATGAAATGTACGTGTGTGTGTGACAGATTCTCATACTAGATCCTCTCCTCGCCGTGATTATTACTATGGTCACTGTCACTCTTGCTAATATTATTGAGTCATGAACGTGTGTGTCAGGGTGTTCTGCACCGCATCCCCTACCTAACTCCCAAGATAGAACCCAAAGAAATAGAGACTTCCACTAGATGTTACGCTCTACAATTCCGATCCTATAACTCCCGCGCTTGAATATGTGTGTGCTACACCACTCAAATCGTGTCCCGTGTCTCCTATGATCCCTAGTAATCGCAGACTCGCTACAGTGCACCACTAATGTTGGCATACTTGTGACCCTCTCCGCCCATCCCGACCCATCACGACAATAAAAACGCTGAGTGTTGTATACGCACTATGCCACTATCACACCCGCCTCCCACCTCCTCGCACTCACTCTCCAAAATTAGTTATATACCCTTGTGAATACGCTCCCACACACATCTCTACGTTGTACTATTCCACATAGAGATGCTACAACCTGACAACTATCCAGTCCAACCATGGACCGTGTCGCATACACAGTATATACAGTCGTCGTTATAACAATGTTCCTGTGTCGTACGTTTATGCGTCTAGTCATCTAGTGTGATGTCTCCCTCCATACTCTATCCACCCACCTAATGAGGATAACTCTCGTCTGCTCTATCCCCCCCCCCACATAAACTCTCCGAATCACACACTCGGTTACTATGAAAGTCTCTTACGTGTCTCAAAATAATATCCTGTCCATGTACTAAATCCTACTATCTCCCAGAATGACATGCATCCTCCCACCCCCCCCCACTCACCATCACCCTTTACCCAAATTCCCCAACCCAAAACCACAATATCCAGCTTGATACTCTAGTCACATGAATTGTACCAGAAGATTGCACGAGACTCCAAGTAGATATAAATCTATGTGGCTCGTGTACGCCTTCTTACTGTAACTCTCCTGCTCATTCTGCTCTATATTGCTCCTGCAATAGAAGAATGTCACTCCTGACTACGTGTACCAATAGATAAAAGGAAAGTCCTCCAAGTTGATAGTCCAACTCTCTCTGCCAGACTGCAGCTACATGATCCTCGCCTTGACTGTGTCAGAGAGACACGTCCTCACGTATACTCAAGCTGTGTGTCTCATGAGCCCAGTGAATATGAAACTAGAAATAGTCTTTGTCCCCTGTTTACTCTCTTTCTGGTACACCACGAACGCTTTCCAAGAGCCGTTCTCAGTCCTCGTTTACATAACCTCCACTAATCACCACAATCACTCTCTGCACCACACTTCATACCAGTAGTTGTCCCAACACCCCGATGTACTCTGACAACAACCCAAATGTCGCGTCTGAATCTCTCATCGTTGTCGCTCACAGTAGTGTCCGTCCCCCACTAGACATCACCTACATCACGTATCAGAGCGCACATATACATATATGAGTAGTTGTAATCCGACATAGCTTAGACTGTCATATAAGTAACCATGACAAGATATGTGTGTCTATAAACTCTTATCGTTGCAAAACACATCTCGTCCCCAAAATTCGTGAGAGAGATGACATATAGAAGAAAAAAGAGACCCCCCTAAGAATCCAACAACTCAAGCTCAATCTCTCCACCACCCCTGTGTGTCACCCTGCCCGCCTTCTATCACATGACCCTCATTCTCATCTCAACCTCTAAATTCACCCCCTCCAAAATACAATAGTATTTATACCTGTTCCGTACATAACATCGGTTGCAGTAGATTGTAACTTGTCACATGAAACTTTTCACTCACCCGTGTGTGTTACGAAACTAACTCCTCCCCCATTTGCATATAGTAACCTTGTTGAAACCAGCACTCTCACTATCATCATCAAGTGAAGTGCTCCATACATCGTATGTCCGTGATTCATATAAACGCAATCCTCATGACACATCTCTCCTATTGACAGAAGCTGTGACGTGACTATTGCTTAAATGTTCAGAGATCCTCTGTGATCCCGTATATACCCACACGAATGCAAGATCCTCTATATTCTCATAAACTATACAAATTCCAAGACATGCCACCCTCCTGACAATACTAGATCATTCGTGTCATATGTCACTGCTGCTAACTCTCTCCAAACATTCTCAGTAATACCCCCAATACACACCAACCATTAGACTGGATGTATACAAAATTATTATATACTATTCGATGTCTCACTCAAACTGAGTTTGGCATAGAATATGTCTATATATCTCTCTCTCCAGAGACCTACGTCATAGCAAAAACGCTCCTACTCCAATGTCTATATAATAGACACTCAATCAATTGTAGTGTATCCGCATGCCATATGTCTCTAGATATAACAATCTCTTCTCAGATGAGACAGTCTTATAGAGTGAGACGCATCAATGTGTGTCAAGAGAACATCAATCCACACCCTCTGCTACCCTAGCTACCCGTCCTTACAACCTGTGATACTGAAAGAACGCCCCTCTCCACTGTCCTCGTGTTCTCATAGCTCAACTGGACTTCATGCATCTGTGTGCCTTATTATACCCATCATATATCTAAACCTACCTTCGCGTCCCTCTCACCAATGTACCTCACCACCCGATATGTCACTCTCACCACCATGTCATACTACCCATCATATCATACACAGATTGCGTGCCATATAACGTCTCTTTGAATGTGAGGAATTCATTAGAGCCTCTATAAGTCATAGTACCACCAAGTTCTAGTCCCAGTAGCCATATCGTCGTGCAGACACTATCCATCTCCTATGCGTGACCCACTAACCCTCCCATCTGTCCCAAGACCTATCCCTCTCCACTCTAGTCCCACCACTAGAGTCACTACGCTAAATCCCCCCACCTCTACCGCCAACGTACAGCATTATATTCACACCTATACTTACAAACAGTGTGTCTAACGAACTATAAATACAACAAACTGCTGAAGACTACTACGCCCCCAGTACACACATCCCTCAGCCCCCTCTACCTACTGTGCAGCTGCCACCCCCAAAGATTCATCACCTCCTCTACTGGTGAACTCCAAGTAGTTCTCAGTTGTGTCCCTGACAACTTGCCCCCACCTGACGTCTATTTAACTGTTTTCTTAACTCAACAGTCATCATCGACTCTCGTGCAATTGTCACACACACAACTCACGTAGCTGCACTGTTACCAAACTTTCTAAATCTGCAAACTAAAATTGCTCAACTGATCAACTAAAATACTCCAGTAAAGAGACATCGTGTCTGTTATAATCACACACTGACTGATTATGTGATCTCGCTATATGCTCATAGAGTGTGACGCTCTTCTGTCACCCCAATCCCTTAGAATATTTGATTGGATGTTCTCCCGTCCGTAGAGACCATACTTCCCTCCATCTAACCACACCCCACGCGCCTCGGCTAACTCTTCATCCGCCAAGATATAGTCTCCCGTATACTGTCGCTTCTGCGCCTAAGTCTTTACCCCCTCCCGCCCTCCCCCGTCTATTCCTCCTTACATTATGAGACTTCAGCAACAAGCACTCCGAGAACTCGCGCCGATTATTAGATTGTATTAAGTTAGAAAGATCTCGTATTGTCCCCCCATGAAACACCAAACATATAATGACACTAAGTCACACAACAAATCCTGAGCTTCTCATGGCAGTCCCCAATCACACACACCTCCTTCAGCTGTGTCTCCTGTCAAACTCATTCACCTGTTTACACCGACCATCCCCACCCTTCGCGATCCCTCACTCCCGAACCAATCTAATACATCATAGCCCCCTATCATTTTCCACCTTGTATGGAGTGTTCCTCCATACTCACTTCCCATCCCACAACCTCCCCGTTGTGATTCTAGTATGTGCCATACGCAACAATTGAGACTTTGTCCACTTATGATAATACGTACACCATTACAGTGTGCCCGCCGAAAAAGAAGTCCGCTACACAAAACACTGTCTAACTCCACAACTCTTCATCAAGTCAGAAATCCGCACTGATGACCTGCTTGTACGAACCGCGAAGAGTCACTCTGTACCCCCCCCCAGATCGTGTTTTACACCTACAGCGACATCTCCCCTGCGACTCGCGTGGTACAAAAATTATGACTATCCCGACTGTGTGTTAGCCAAATATACCGATCTCTCACCCTCCCGACATTACTAGAGTGACTTAACGTAATGGCACAAGATTTACACACATATGGTACGAATATCACAAGATAATAATCGTAATCGTGAGCACACCAATTACTGTACATAATACCCACATCATCCTCAGCCTCGCCACCACTCGAGTTAACGTCCAGACAGTTGTTCGTCCTCCTACCAAGACGCTCTCCCACCACTGTCCCACGCTATGCTCCAACACTACGATGCGCTGACTTAATCACATACGCCTATCTCACTAATCCACCCCAACCATCTCTAGGATGATCAGCAAGTCGACACAGCTCGAGCGCCCATTCATACCCACACGCTTTGTCCTCTTTGTACTATCTCTCTATGTGTAGAGTCAACCTACTCACCCTCTGCACTGCAAATAACTCTCTCATAATCCAAATCTAGCACCTCCATCCCTCTCTCCACAAAATGTTCATTTGTGTCACTCATCTACCTGTCTACCACCCTTTCTCTCTCACTATAGAATCACTATAGTGAACTAGAAGTCGAGACCGACGTCAACGTCTACAATTATACTTGTAGACTATACCCACTTAATCGATAGTTCTACTCTAGCTAAATTATAACAACTCCATCGTGTGTCAAACAACCATTAGACTGAGCGCTCTGTGTCCAGTTCATACCAGAAGTGCATCGTGTGTATCGCGCCTCAACCTAACTCACGCTAGAAGCTCCCAATTGTACAAGAAGCCTGTCTTACACTAGATAGACAGTCGCCATATAGTGTGCTACACTCGTCACCTCTGATCTTTGGGCGTATAACTCCTGATCGTCTACTGGATCCTTTACCAATTGTGTCGATATGCTGATCGTGTAACGAGAAGGTCTTGAACATGATTTTCCTTGCAATAGATGAGACTCCCCAATCACTCCTCCAGATAGTCTCTCTAGACTCGCCCGATGATCACGAGTTGCAGTCCAGAACGCCGAAGGTTGTAGATCCTATCGACTGAACCACATAAGCTGTATATTGTTGTATAACGTGGTGAGAATGTTTGCCTCGCCGGATTACGTCTTACAGTCCACTAACGTGTTAAGTTGTGTGTGTTGCACCTACTCATAGTCTGTCTAAGAAAAGACGCAATAGGATATCGCGAGTACATGTCACTTTAATCTGTGAAGCTGCTATGAATCAGATCTCTGTCAAAGGACATTACGATCTATAACAATTGGTCAGAAAAACAGCAAATCATGTGTTGAATTATGTCTGCTCTCGTGAGTCTAGCTGAGACTCAATAGTTTACGGTAGTCGTTTTGCAGTGTGTCTTTTATTAAAGATCTGACCTACTCTGTGTCGTTACTGTCTATCTCTGTGTATCTTAAGACACTTTGAATCGCACACGTTGTTGTTAGATTGGTAAGCCTCGAGAGAGAATAATGCCCAAATAGAGAATTGTTAGACAAGTGAAGTGGCTGGAAACGATGAGTATCGCGTGTTTAGTGCGATAGATGTTGACTTTGTAATCAGCTGCGCGAATATGTTCGCTTTTGTGTATATTTCTAGATACGCTAAAGTTCTTATTGATATCTGTGTTTCTGATCAGTGGAGATCGCAGAATCCTAGTCAGTGACGCTCGCAGATAGGGGTCAACGATGCTCACCTCTAACTTGCCTGTATATCGATAAATATGGCTGGGTGTTTGCCTGAGACATGTGCGCGATTGGGTGTTTCGTCGGCATAGTTCGCGGTGATCTCATAGATACCCTTTTGGAAGAAGTATGTGTCGAGTGATAATATGTTCTGATATACTCAATGTGCATCGCATAGAAGAATATCGCTGTCTAAGCATATGTGTCTGAGTCGAAGTAGTAGGCTGTGTTGCTCACTATTGTTGCTTAGTGAGTACTGAGAATGCGCTTGATCATAGGCCACTCGGGCAATAGATTGTTCAGAAAGTATACTCCTAAAGAGAGAAGAGTTTGTAGAATTCTATAGTGTGAGCTGGAGAGTCTAATCGTTATGCTTAGACGCGCGAATTGGTCGCTATTTATTGAGGTCGTGTTAGTGTCGATTGGTGCGAGTGACTACACTAGTCATGTTCATCGGCCAGAAGCATATGAACTCTGGAAACGCAGTATATGACGGGGTATTGTCTCGCGCAAGACTGAGCCTTAGGTTCGAGTGTGTTAGTTGACTCGCATGTCTTCCTCATTGTGCTAAGGGTACGTTGCAGTGAGTTACAATGAGAGAAGATGTTGACTTGACTCTTTGAAAAAAAAAAATGCAACAATTGACTCTCTAACAAACCAAACACACCAAAATCCTTTTTATTTTCTTTGTTTCGCTCTCCGCTTTAAACCGCTCTCTTCTTTTTCCGTTTCTTAAACGCCTTGCCCTCTTCCCCCTTTCTTTTTTTTCTCTCGCTCTGCTTTTTAGTTTTCCTTCCTTTTTGTACTTGGTAATATTATCGATCACTGACTCCTACCGAACTTACCTAGTCCAATCTGTACCATATCGCATGGTCATAACACACCATTTATCCTTTTAGTACTGAATAAATGATACAACGCAGCAATCTTGCGTCACATGATTATAAAAAACTTCTAGGACTATCTGCTGATATAGAGATTGTGTTTATTGTGCGTCGCATTATATAGGCGTGACACCATGCAGCAGTGGTCTCGGACAGTTCGCGTAATGCGTAGAATGTAGCTCAGAACGCTCCTTTACTGTGGTAAAACTGTGTGTCGCTTCTCAGATCGGATTGAAGCCGATGTGAGTGTATGACTTTGAGATGAGTGTGTACATGAGTATGTATGGGCTAGGAGTCATTCGCAGGAGGCAGGAGGGAGATAAGACAGCGCCGTGTAGTCTTAACCTTGGTTGACATAGGTGGACGTATAGGTAATTCAGTGTTAGTTGAGTACCTTGCGCTCGCGCGCGAAGTGATTAGTATATGTTGTGAGTTATGACCCAGGTGAATGTGTGCGCAATCGTGGTGTCCTGTGAGAGTAGATCTCGCACTCAGTTGATATGATTTACGAGACATTCTCTATGTGACATTGTTTAGATCGTTTTTAGAGTGATAGAGCGCCATTAGCTTGTTGTAATAGAATGCGCTCTCTCGCATGTGATATCTATGAGAGTTTGTGCTTCTATTGCGATCGAGTGTAGAAGATAGAAACCATCTAGTTTGGGCGCCGCGCTCTGAGAGACAGTATAGTGTAGAAAGGTGCTGTGACGCGCTAGCTCGCTAAGTCGCATGATGTGTGATGTTAGAGAGATGTGTATCGCTAGACTGCGCTATGTAAAGATGGCAGTAGTCTGTTCTTGGTGATATGTCTTTATGTAGTCAGATGTTGTGTTATCGTATAATGTCTTCTAGGGTGTGTATGTTGCTCGCGGTGACGGCTGAGGTGTACTAAATGTATGCTGCTGTGAGCGGTGGGCGCTAGTGTCACCTGAGCTGCTAAACTTCTTCTCTTCCATTATAGTCTATATCCCCAGTTTCCAAACATATTTCCACAGCTACTTGATAACTTCACACTTTTTAACACCAGCTTGCTTCTCATTTCACTCTTCAAAAGTTTTTACCAAACTTCATTCATTTTTCCCTCCCCCCCTCCCTCCCCCCCATCCAGAAGCTTCATTTTCAGGCATTCACTTGGCAGAAATCTATTTGATAGAGGATACTTCCTATCTTGCTACATATAAATATTCATGCTCCAAGGTGAGGACAATGTACTAGCCACACTTGTCATATTATCTCCAATAATCATTTTTTGCTGTAGTGGTAAGCTCAAATAGGCATCTTCATTAAAGGTAGTATCAACATAGTCCCGAGATCTCATCCATTGTCTTTGTAATAAGATCTTCAGGGCCTATTTGTTCCATATTTTATGCATCACCAACTCTGTATAGCTCAATAAGATTCCTCTCTTGTGAAAGTCTTTAAGCATAGCTCCAAAGCTCATTATTAAATACTGTATCAGCTCATTGCTCTTATTATCTGATAAAGGCTTCTTTCCCTTATTGAAATATCTTCCAATTATGCACAATATTAGATTTTTTATCAAGGAGTAGGATTCATAGCTTCTACTGATTCCTCTTTATCAGTCTTTGAATCACCTTGTGGACTCTTGTCAATACTTATACCTTTCCTAGCCTTTTGCTTCTTTCTTTTTCCTACTCTTTTTACTGGCTCTTCTTCTTTCACTTTACCAACTTTTTCTTCTGTATCTGAAACATCAATCCTTTGTTTCTTTGAAATTTCTGTCTGAAGCTCTTCTCCATATCTTTTCAACTGTGCCTTTGTTAGTCTTTCAATAATTTATAGGGAACAAAAGATTCAACCTGCTTGACCAACTTATCAAACTCTCCTTTCACTTCTTCAAAACTCAACTTCTCTAACTGTGTAAGCTTCCATGTCCCTTGATTCTTCAAATAATTCATCATGTAGTTCCTCAGCAGTGATTGGGTCATAGGCTTACTTCTTCTTGCTTTAGCTCTTTCTTCTGCAAAGAACTTCTTTCTCTGATTTACTAACTTCTCCAATCTTCTTTTGCAAGTCTTCTTCTGTCAACTCTTTCCTAGCACATTCTTTTGTCATTCTGCCTTAGCTTCAAGCTTAGCTCTAATGGCATCCCAATCTTCTTCAGTGTAATGTTGAGCTTCAAATTGAACTTGAGCTTTTCTTTGCTTTTGTTGCTCAGTTAATTCTTCTTCTTCCATTCTTTTAGCTAAGAGTGCCATTCCAAATTGAACTATTTGTTTGGCAGTTTTTCTTCCTTCTAGAGTTTGCTCTCTTTGGCTTCTGCAAGATTAGGTTCTTTCTTGTTGAATTGGTTTCTTTGTTCTTTTGGGAGCTTGAGTCTCTTCAACAATTTCATTGGAGCTTTTCCTTCCCTTTGGCCTCTAGCAGAACTAACTGGTCCACTACCAGTACTAACTCCTAAGCCACCAGTATTAACTTCTTCAAAAGCCGTATTATATCTTCAAAGACAAGTACGAATATCTTCAAAGCCGTATCAATGTCTTTTCCTTGGGACTCTTTTTTCCTCTTGTATCTTATTTACCCTTATCGATTGACTTGGACCTTGCGAAGCAACCTTGTGAACAGAGTTTTAGTGTGCTAAGGTTGTAGGGCAGATTCTTCTCCCTGAAGTTTTGCTTTGTGTAGGAGTCTTAAAAACCTCTGATTTATCCTTCATCATATTCCTAACCATTTCATCCAAACCTTCCTCTTGTAAATTCCTCCCCTGGTTTGGAAGAAACTTTCCAGCATCCTATCCTCTGAATAGGTAGAACCACAAGTATCCTGTTGAGAAATCTTCATCTTCTTTTACCTTTTTCACCAATTCAAGGTGCTTTTCCTGGTCAACTTCGGCTGCTTTAGTTCTGTTCAAACTATCAATCTTTGTGAGCAACTTGGGAACCAATTAAAGCAGGTCATCCACTGACATTGTTCTTTCTTCTGCCACATGAGGGTGAGTAGGATCTTGTGATTGTGGAACTTCAGTTTCCTGTCTAGGTGAAAGTGGTTGGTGTTCAGGTGATGGTTGCTCAAAGGTGTGCTCAATGGGTTCACTGTCAGGTTCAGGTGAAGGTGATTTAGGGTGAGGTGTTGGCTCAGCTACAGGTGTAGGTTCAGACTCAGTGGTTGCAGATATTTTTTTTTTTTTTTTTTTTTTTTTTTTTTTTTTTTTTTTTTTTTTTTTTTTTTTTTTTTTTTTTTTTTTTTTTTTTTTTTTTTGTTTTTTTTTATTTTTTTTTTTTTTTTTTTTTTTTTTTTTTTTTTTTTTTTTTATTTTTTTTTTTTTTTTTTTTTTTTTTTTTTTTTTTTTCTTTTTTTTTTTTTTTTTTTTGACAAGTGGGTGAGATGAAGATGGTAATGGTTCAGACGGTGATGGTTGATCCACTGCTTGATCTGCTTGTCCTGCACTTTGATCCACAACAACAACGGGCAACATTGCAGGCAACAAAGGTCTAGGTACCCCTCTAAAACCCCTTTTCATGTTCCCAAAAATCTTTTTGGTCAATACAATAGCCAAATAAGGATGTTTATTCTCAGTTTGTATTTCTAAAATCATTTGTAGAAATCGAGGGTACATCAAAAACTTAGTTTTACTTTTCAAGTTTGCCACCATGCCATCAAAGATTAATTTTGAAAAGTTATAAATCCTGCCAGTAGAAAGACAAATCAAAGCAGTCGCAAGATTGCTACCAAATTGATCTCATCCACCACTTTTAAGACTATACACATTGTAAATTATTGATGGACTAAAAAATCTCCATAGGAGGTGTAAATTGACTTTTCTAAAAATGTAAAGGATCATCAGCTGGATAACCCCATAATTAACCATTCCCTTCATAACAAATATCTGTTATTTGGCAACATGGAAACCCTGAAGAATCTGCTATTAAGCTTACTTCGAACAGATGCCTCGTGATTAGTATACTCAAGAGTATACAATGGTTGCTATTAGTTCTAGAGTCCCCATAGAAGAGTTGAGGCAGTTGCAGTTGCCAAATTGTTTGACTAGGGAGTCATGGATAGTGAGATTGTGTGTCAAGGCATACCTAATATGCGAACCTTTTAAAAAATCTACTATCTTGATCCTGTACTTTCTTCAGGTTTCTTTAATGAATCCCACGTGGGTTATGCTTGTCGCAGTATTTCATTGAAGCCATTACTTTGGAATTGTGGGTTTTTTCAAATTGGGTTTGACTCGTTTAGGTAACTTATTACTGATGGTATCTGCTAATTGACTTTATATGCGTAAAAAAATGAATTGCAATTGGCACTCCAAGAAAATAGTCTCTTTTGAATGAAGAAAAACTATTATAGGTGAGTTAAAACGGTAATTATCCAATTGATATCATTATCCACTTAAATATACCCGCAATTTGCTCTAACGGTCATATTTAACGAAAAGTCAAAGTTGTTAGACCAAATTTTTGTATAATGAGAATTACCTTATTAATAATTGGCCTACCAGACTTAAGTCTGGTCAACCAGTATTAACAGTATATTGTCAGAACTAACAATGAGCTTACCAGGATTAACTAGTAAAACACCAGAATTATATTATGACAATACCGGAAATTAAAATACTCTTGCATAACTTCAGTTCTTTTTTTTTTTTTTTTTTTATTTTTTCTACTTTAATCCATGCTCCAATCCTTCGTGCAATCCAAGTATAACCTGAAAACGTTAAGCCACAAACAAAAACATACTACAAAACTATTTGAAGACACTATGCTTCTAGATCTATTATATTCTAATAACTAAGAGAATTAATATGAACCTAGCATATTAATGCTCAATACTAGTATTACTAGATTACAAACTATACATTTAATCCTCCCCTTAAATGTAGCTATGGATTTATCATACCAATATTAACCACTAAGAAATTGAACCTTGGTCTTACAGATAGTAGAAACGAGACTCCGTCCTCGGACATTTAGAAACTTATACAAACATACTCACGCGACTACACCTTCTTCTTGAGGTTTTCACTATAATGAGACTTTCCCTATAACGCGGTTATACCAGTCATAAGATCTGTAATGATATATTTTGAGATACCCATTTTGATGGATTAAATATCCTGGACAAACCTAGCCAAAATTTTTGGTAGATTGAGAAGTGTAGAAACACCGAATTTTGCTGAATAAAGTTATCAGCGTCTTGTTTAGAACGAGTTTATTAAATCTTAAGTCTTTTCTTGGTCACACAATCGGTTAACACAAATTTAATCTCGGGACGAGATTTCTTTAAGGGGTAGGTACTGTAACAACTGAGAATTTTCGGATTTTTAAATAACTATTTTACCCTTTGACTTTTCGGGTCTGACTTGACTTTTTGACTTTTGACGTTTTATTGTCTAATAAAAGCAATTACCGCGTGGCCGGTAAAATTTTCGGAATATATTTCTAATAATAAATCATATTTATTATTATATTTTTCAAGTGGAAGTTATTTTTATCTTATTAGGCTCGAAAGCGAAAAAGATATATGTTATTTATAAGCTGACGTATCGAAAACGAACCACTAAATCGCGTTTTCATTATTCGGACTCTAAAGCAATTTGATGTAAAACGACATTCCTAACAACTTTTTAGTTTTGACCGAGACCCGAAAACAGTCAGAAAGTGACTGAAATGCCCTCGCAAGATTATAAAAGCAAGAAAATAATTAAATTATATTTAATTAACACTTTTTATTAAATAAAAATATTTAATAAATTAGTCATCATTTTATTCGAAAACGTTTGTTGATAACGCAAATATACGGGTTAAAATTTTTAATTCTAGTTTTACTTTCGGACGAGACGTAACTGGTTCACCAAATGAATAACGAATGTTTTATAAATGTTATGAAAATATTTATGAAATACTATCAAATGAATACTCATTTTTATTGGAAAAATTATTTGGAAAACAATGGCGCAAGTTTCGTGTGTTGAATCATCCGTTAAGTCATTCAAACGAGTCCCGAACCGATACGTGTCAAAACTATAATAAAAACTTACACTTTTTACCCTAAACTAATTGTACTTGTCACATTAATTAAAAACTTTTAATATAAATATAAAAAGTTTTATATTTTATTTCATTTTCCCATCTCACATAAACAAACACACTCACACCTCTCTCTCTCCCTCAATTTGTCCGGCCACCCCTCAGCCACCACCATCGCCGCTCGCCGGCCACCAGAAAACTTTTCCGGTGACTTTTTCGGCCAATACCAAAAATACTTCCCCCACTCCGATCTACCCGATCTCCATACCCACGCGCCTCCACGCGCCGCCATCCCTCCTCCGGCCGCCATGGCAACCGCCGCTGCTGTCACCTCCACGCGCCACCCCCTTTTCTTTTTGGTTTCGGCTGCTACTCCTCGAAAACCACCACCATCCTCACGTCACCACCATCCCACCACCCACGCCACCACCACAACCACCACCGTATATGTGTTTGGTTTGTTTTAAAGCACCATGGGTGCGTTCGGTTCATTTTAACCGCAAGGGTGCGTTGGGTTTTCTGCTAAGCACCATTAGGGTGCGTTTTGGTTTCGGGTCAGCCGCGTTTGGCTTTAACCGCACCAGGAGAGTGCGTTTGGTTTGCTTAAAACCCAAATGAGTGTGATTTTTTCGGAGGCTAACACCACATCAGCCAAGGGTGCGTTCGGGTTGGGTTTCTAAGCCAAGTGGGTGCGTCGGGCTTGTTTTGAGCACCTCATAGGGTGCGTTTGATCTCGGGTTAACCCACTAGGGTGCGTTTGGCTGTTCAAACAGCCAAATGGGGTGTGTTTGTTTCGGGTCAGTCACCACATAGGTGCGTTTGGCTGTTGTAGACAGATTAGGGTGCGTTTGGCATAATAGAAAACGTAAGGGGTGTTTGTTTCTGGGTTTGACACAGTTAGGGTGAACAGCACCATGGTGCATTTGGCTGAGGGTTTAGCACCAAGGGGTATGTTTGGTTCTAAGTGAAGCCAGAAATGGGTGCGTTTGGTTTTATAGAAAAACAACTAGGGCACGTTTGGTTGGACAAAAAACAACATAGGGTGCGTGTAGGTTTAGAGAAGACAACAAAGGGGTCTGTTTGTTTGGTTTGTAAAATATTAAGGGGTGATTGGTGTATCAGAAAAACCGTAGGGTGCGTTTGGGTGTGTAGAAAGCCATAAGAGGGTGTTTGGGTTAGCAGTTAAACCGAAAAAGGGGTGTTTGGTTTGGACAAAAATACACCAAGGGGTGTGTTTGGGACAGCAGAAAACAGTAAGGGTCGTGTTTGGGTTAGTACAAATTGACAAATAAATTATATCTCATAAGTAAATTATATACATAATACAACATAACCGGATATATTGGTGTTTAAATGGTTAAATAAAAGTAATAATTATTATTGGGTTTGTTAGATGATAAATATATATAAATATATTATACATTAAAATCCGAGATTTGGCAACACGGTTGTTTGAAAAGTGGAATATACTTAGATTTTATAAATATGGAAAACGTTGTATACCACGGAAAGAGTCATGAGGAAGTTTATAGAATTTCTATAATGATGCACTGAAACTGCTATGATTTTAGAACCGAATAAAAGGAAACTAAGTTATGTTTATAAGTTACTTATTATATAACTTACTCAAACAATCGACAACGAATGAAAACTATAGTTTTACAAATAAGACAACAATTTTAGCTACGATCCGTCAGTAAGACGAAAGATAAATTTATAAAATATTATTTAATAAATTCTTGACTAAAAGGTAAAATCCTAACTTTTGTAAAAGCTTTACAAACATCAGTTGTTTAATTCATAACTTGTATGCGTGTTGTGCTACTCTTTATGCAAGAACTTTTTATTAATTAAATTGGTGTCGAAATATTTGGTTTAATTATTTACTCACACTTATTATATAATACTTGCAAAGCATTATATACTGTCCAACTGTAATCTTCGGATTGTTTGTATTTGTTATATAACTCACGGTACGAGTTATATAAGGGTTTATTTTTATATGTAATATATAAAGAATATATTACACACTTTGCGTTACTTTTCGACTTATTTTATTTAACCAACCACCAAACTATTACAACTTTTAATCTAAATTTTAATCAACGTGTCTCGTTGATGTAACCATTCATCGGAAGCCCAAATATATTATCCTAGGCTAGTGGGACTTAGCCGTTAAGATTAGTTGCAACTTCTTGATCGAGCTGCTTCGTCTTCCGTTGGTGTTGTGCATATTAGATGCCTATCTGTCAATCGTTCTTCATCATCGAGGTGAGTTTCATAACCTCGCTTTTCAATCTTTTGAATCTTTTATAAACCCGTGAGGGGGATACATGCTTGTCTACAAACTCTTATACTTACTTGGTTACCTTATAACAATGTGTTTGTTTTTAAAGGATATTGTGAGTTTCATAGCCCCACGTTTTACATGTTTTACATATATTTTTAGGGTAAGAACATGCTTGTTACAAATTCAATTACGTGTTTGATTTAAACTCGTTACGTGCTCATTTACAACTCATTTGCATACATGTTTACAAACGCATTTACTTGGTTGATTTCCATACTCATTCTCATAACTCGCGTTGAGATACAATACTTGTTTTCATCTATGAACGAAACAACTTTATTTTCACTTATATGATTACGGATTAACTTAGGTTGCATGAACTGTGAATTGCTCGGAGGGTGAGCACGAATGTTATAAAATAGATCTATTAGGGATTGACAGTCCCCGTTCGGGTGATTAGCATTAGGCAAACGAACGTTATACCATGTCGGATCACGTGACTGGCTTGGTAGACTCAGGGCCAGCACAACAAATATCGGATCGTGACTGGCTTGGTAGACTCAGGGCCAGCACAACAAATATCGGATCGCGACTGGCTTGGTAGACTCAGGGCCAGCGCAACAACGTTCAGATGAAAATGAACACTCACAGTGCCTGAAAAGATTGGCATACAATTAAGTCTACGTAGCGGTTTCATGAACTTAGAGTAATCGTAATCATGGTTTATTACACACAGGGATGTTTACGTTGCCTTGAATAAAGTGGCAATACATACTTGGAACAATGGAGATCCAACTTTTATACTTATACTTTTGTGACTATTTAGGGATTGAAATAGTCAGACATATTTTACAACTATTTGATTTCTATAAATCATACATACATTTTGGAAGGACATTTAAGGATTTAAATGGTCATACACATTTTACAGAACTTTGGTTCAACATTTGTATTTACAAAAACCTATGAACTCACCAACTTTATGTTGACCGTTTTAAGCATGTTTTTCTCAGGTGATATAGATACTTGGCTTACTTGAAGTGCATTGGAGTCTATACATTCAAGTTTTTCATGGTGATGCAATTATGGGACAAATGTTATATCAATTTCAAGGAAATCAACAAGATTATTTTTCAAACGACACATTTAGAGGTCGTTCTCTTGTATCTAGCGCTGTGTATTATGAAGTAACTCCCCCGGACATACTTCCGCTGCGACACGCATTTTTGGGGGTGTTACAGATTGGTATCAGAGCACTGGCTATAGAGAACTAGGTTGCATATTTTGCCCTAGACTATAACCGGTTTCACAAACATTGCATCACATCAAACATTTTCAAAGTGCATAAACACTACTTGCTTATGTGCTTACATTACGTGCTGCATTAAGTGCTTACGTGACATACATATATATGTAATATATATGCTTACATCTTTTGCGTATATCGCACGTTTATTTATATAAGAGTTATTTATATAAATACCAGAACATTTCTTAAGACATTGTGAGGTGCACAATGGTCTCATTTATACCTCAGACATAGTAAGTTAAACAATGGTCTCGCTTCGTTCTCAGACATTGTAAGTTAAACAATGGTCTCGTTTCGTTCTCAGACATTGTATGTTAAACAATGGTCTCTAAGAATATTATTTTCTTCCTAGCTTTATACAATATTGTATTACACGAAGACCGTTATAATTTTTGTTTACATGGAATTATGTATGAATCTAAGTATTACAAGTCTTGTATGGGCGGGACTTGTAATATAAGGATTGATATGATAATTGCTATGTAAACAAAACCCGTCACAGTTCTGTTTACATGGGATTATGTATAAATCTAAGTATTACAAGTCTTGTATGGGCGGGACTTGTAATAGGAGGATTTATATGATAATTGCTATGTTGACTCGTTCATAAAGACCTTTACCTTAATTACTCTAACCGAGTACTTATTAACGATCTTGAGCACGATGACTATCTCCTGATAGTTTTACTCCCCGTCTCCGAAGACGAGTTTGGAACACTCGTCAAATACTCATTAGAAGCACATGCATCGTCATGTCATTCATCATCTTGAAGGTTATGTGAGTACGCGTATTGCATCGGGAATTATTAAGTAGGATGATTATACCTCCGTATTTATTTGAAAGGATTGGGACGCCTCTTCATTTAAATAAATAAATTGTAAATCACCGAACCATAAGTTTATCAATTCATTATTTACATAAATTAGGACGCTTCTTTATGCAAATAATGAATTGTAAATGAGTGGGCTTAATGGTATCTGATATGACACGAGTATGAACCTGAACTCGATAATCACCAGAATCCGTTAAAAGGGTCTAGAGACACAATCGTGTCTTGCCACTCGGCATAATCTTAAGGCCTCGCTTGGAACTACCTTATCTCATTCTTAAGTTATTACTTTTGTCGTTGCTAATCCACGCGATCACGAACTGTTCGTGGAACTAACAGACTTGTGCACACTTAAACTAATGGAGTTGATTCATCTCGAAATAGCAAACTGGGTACAATATTCCATCACCGTCTGTTACGGTTATTGTCGTTATGGTTGCTGTTGTTGGGTCCTGGAGTGGTCCCAGATTGTACAAACTTTATGAACTAAGTGATGAAACCCACCTTAAACAAGATAAGCATATGTCGATATAGTATTCAGTTGAATTACTCATTGCAGACAAATAGTACACCAATTTAAGTCATGATACTATTTAGTACTGCCAAGTAAGTTGGGTACTTACATCCATAAGCCACGTTGATGTGAATCATCGAACCTTACAGATAGTAGAAACGAGACTCCGTCCTCGGACATTTAGAAACTTATACAAACAACGCACGCGAATACCCTTTCTTATTGAGTTTCACTATAATGAGGACAATCCTATAACGCGGTTTTTTACCTAGTCATAAGATCTGTAATGATATATTTTGAGATACCCATTTTGATGGATTAAATATCCTGGACAAACCTAGCCAAATTTTTTGGTAGATTGAGAAGTGTAGAAACACCGAATTTTGCTGAATAAAGTTATCAGCGTCTTGTTTAGAACGAGTTTATTAAACCTTAAGTCTTTCCTTGGTCACACAATCGGATAACACAAATTTAATCTCGGGACGAGATTTCTTTAAGGGGTAGGTACTGTAACATCCGAGAATTTTCGAAATTTTTAAATGACTATTTTACCCTTCGACTTTTCGGGTCCGAATCGACTTTTTGACCTTTGGTCTTTTATTGTCACATAAAACGATTACCGCGTAACTGGTAAAAATTTTCGGAACGTATTTTAATAATAAATCATATTTATTATTACACATCGCGATTACAAAGTTATTTTTAACTTATTTGATTCGAAAACGAAAAAGATATATATTAATTCATAGTTGATTTATCAAAAACGAACTACTAAATCACGTTTTCACAACTCGGACTCTAAAACAATTTGATGTAAAACGATATTTTGGACAACTTTTTAGTTTTGCCCGAGACTTGAAAACAAGCAGAAGAGGGCTAAAATAGCCTCACAAAGTTTTAAAAACTGCACACAGCGCGTACCGACAAAAAATAATTAAATTTATTTTTAATTATCGCTAATTATTTAATAAAAATATTAAATAAAATCATTTAGCATTTTTATTCAAAAGCGTTTGTTGATAACGCGAAAATTCGAGTTGAAACCCATTTTTATTTCGGACAAGGCGTAACCGGTTCACTTTGCAAGCCAAGATGAGGACTAATAGAAATTCGATTGAAAGCTTTCGCAAAAAGTTTTTATTCGTATCTCTTTTGGGATAACGCCTAGGGTTCTATTGCTAGCTTGGGACAACTTTTTGAAGTTAAGCACGCTCATTCTGAGGAAGTGCAAGAATTGCTCTAGCAAACTTGTTCAAGAAGTGAATTCATAAGTTAAGTGACGAGCTATCTGAGTACATCATTTACTCCGGATTGGAATCGCCTCTGTCTACTGTGAATAGTGTTGATGACGACAGGACTATACCATTGCAATCACACCCGAATCACCAACCAAAGAGCCCGTTAACTCTCTAAGTTTGGGGGACGAGCATCTTTACACTATTCCGGCAACGGAATCGGACTACGAATTCATAAAGTTAGTGTCGAGAACTAGTCCCAATCCCAATGAGTTCGTGGATTTTCCGACGATGAGTGTGATTTGCCTCATATGATGATTTCTTCATAGAATATGATTTTAATTTTTTCTCCAACCTCTCTTCGATATCGATGAGATTTTAACCTTAAGTGCGAGTCATTTTCCGAGGAGGACATTCCAAAAGAGAATTTTATCATTTTCTCTAATCCTCTCTTTGATCTTGATGAAGAAATTGCTTCGACTAAGGTAGATCGAATTAATGATGAGGTGCTGGAAAGCATCCATTCAATTCCACCGGGAATTGATTCTTTTGATGCTGAATCTGATCTTGTCCTGAATCCGTGATAAATCGAGACATTTCGATTGATTCTTCTCACTAAGATCGATTCTATTTCCATGTATTCGGTCCGTTGAATTTCATCCTTCCTAAATCAATGTCCACCAGAATTGAGATAGTTGAATTTGACCGGAAGGTGATAATTCTGTTTTTGGAAAGACGTTTGCTCTACGTTAACTCTTATCTCGACCGCTCCGGAATGCCACTTTCAAGCCAATTCATAAAGGCTATCGAATCATTCCCTCCATCTCATATCCCCGTTGAGGATAATGATTTCTTATGGAGGAGATTGACTTGTGTTCTTGCTGATGACGGGAATCTACATCCAGGTATCTTAATTGAGAGTGATGATGTCGACTCCGTAGATGACGATACTTCTATTTCCCTTCCCGAGTTCGAATCGTTTTATGTTGATTATCCCAATTCGGGAAATTCAACACATTGATGTGGTGGAAGACATCCCGTATTGTGCCTAATGTTTTTACCCACCCATACCATCCTGGACAAGATTTCATACCCACTAGTGAATTTTTATCGCTTATGTTGTATGGATCTTTCTTACCATTTCTTGCTTATCGGGTTTTGCCTTCTCTTCTCTCCTGGGGGATGAAGACCTTATTTGATCCGGGCATTTCCAAAAGTATATTTTCTAGGCCGGGATGTATCATCGGAGTTGGACACTTTCATGAAATTCAATACTTATCGTATGGTCACTTGAATTGAAAGTCGATGATAATTTTAATTTCCATCTTGTTTTCCTCAAGGATCCATAAATCCTGTGAGGGTCAAGCATCGGGACCCTAGAACAAGCGCTTCGTGGGAATGCTCCAATGCTTATCCGTGTTGTAATAATGTTGGTGTTGTGTATGTCAGATAGCTTTGTCTGTTCCATTACCCGTGTTTCCATGTTGTTGTTAGTGTCCCAGATTGCCGGATTGTGAAGACTCTAGTTTTGTCATTCATCAAGAGTTTCCATACTCAGCTTCATTTGGAATCCGATATTCCTAATCTTATCGACTAACGTTTTTCTTTTGCATACTTTCAAATCGGCCCTTAGGATTAATGTAATAACCCTTCAAAACATCGAGGACGATGTTTACGTTCTAGTTTGGGGGTGGTACTTCGATTTGATTGTGTCCTGCAGCATTGTTACCACGAAACCCCGTCTTTTTTTACCACAAAAATACCAAAAAAATGCAAAAAATTTGAAAAATTTTCAAAAATATAATAAGTGTTTTGTCGCAGGTTTATGCTTTTCTTTTGGGTGTATAAGAATAATTTTTGACTCCGGTGGGCGTGTTGAGCCCTAGCTAGTTCTTTAGGGCAAGCTTTCACGTATTCTATAGCTTTGAATCTTTAAAAATGTGAAGAACGCGAAATGATAGAGTTAAATATAAGTTAACTGTGCTAAGCAAGATTGTTCTAAAAACTTATACAAGTACCTTGTGGTTGTCTCTCCCTCTGCGAATTTCTAATCCACCTAAATCTTTGTACTCAAATTTAATTCAATAAGTCAATCGATGTTTTCAGAAAAAAGCTTCAAAATTTATAACTTGAGTTTTCAAAAGCGAAGATTTTGTAGTGATTTAAAAGATTAAATGCCAAAGAAGCATGAATAAATGTGAATGCCAAAAATGCATGAATTGTTGAAACTTTTGCCAATAAAGCATGCGTTGATATTATGGAGCCATAGTAAAAGATGTGTCGTGATTCCACTCGCTAGCAACGAGGTGGGGGTTCAAACTAAGACGTTCTTTGCTTTAGAGGATTTGGTGGTCGTGATATCTCACTTGGAAGAAAGGTCTAACTTGAGGGTTCAAACTAAGACACCAATCCTTAGCCATATTAGGAATAAGGTGTTGATGTGATTTCCCACTACGCTAGCAACGGGGTGGGTTTCAACTAGAGAAACCACCGGTCGTTGGTTTGGTTGGTGATATCCTGCTCGTGAACCACGAGGTAGGGTGTTCAAAACTAAGGCTAACGCATTCCTAGCTTTAAGAACTTATGATAATGATATTGAAATGTGCAAAAATGTTCTAAAGTTTAAATCTCGAATCAAGTTTACGAAGTCTTTATAAGTTGTTGCTTTGAGTAATGATTCATTTTGAATTAAGCTATGAAAATAACGTTGGCCTATGGTTAAATTAAAATGAGTAAACCACTTCATACGTCTATATCCATGTTGGGAGTGGAGAATTCAACAAGTCATAAAGTATGAGGGCTTATCTATATAACACTTTTTATCGACAATGATCTTGTTTAATTGTTTGCTTGGTGGAGTAGCTTGTGGGAAAAATCCTGAGGACGATGAAATTATCGTCAGGACTCCGTAGATACTCTACGGGCTGCTTCTCATTCTATGATTCCCAGTTTTAATAAATTACCAGAAAGTCACATTTGTTTAAAAAATGAGAAAAATCCAAAAATTTTAGTTGTAGTTAGTGTAAATTCAGGAAAATGGTTGAAACGGGGCTTACGTGTTTACTCATTACATTGTGTGAAGGACACACAAATACCTTAGTTTGGGGGATTTGATAAGTGCTTAATTACACATATCTTTTACCTCTAAAAACGAGCTTAAATGACCAAAAACAGACAAAAACTGCCAAAGATATGTTTGTTTTGCATTTGTATTGTGCAGGAAGTGGATATCAACAATTAGGCCAGAAAAGAAAACCAAGCCAAATGACAAAATGATGCATTTGGAATGGAAAAGACTGTGCAAAAATCAGGCCCAAAGGCCAAAGAGTGCCAAAAAATGCCTAAAGTCGAGTCAATACTGAAGAATCAGCAGTCAAACCGGAGCCGGAACAGAAGAATACTATTGATGCATCTTTACCAATCTGATGGGCCGGGGGAAAGCCCAATAGTTATTTCTATGAAGGAAGCGAAGTACCAAATGGGCCCTAATCATTTACAAACAGCCCTCTTTGTGTGCAATTTGACAAAGACTGTGAGACTTATTGAAGGCCCATCCTAGCCCAGTTACAGCCAATCAATCTCAGCCATTGTACACACAAAACCCACTTCATAACCTTATTGGGCTTGAAAAAGCCCAATAACCAAACCTGTACCTTATTGGGCCCAAACCCAAACCCAGTGGGCCCAATACAAGCCCAAGCCCAACAAAAGCCCAATACACTTTTTTATAAAACACAAGGACCAAATTTGTTATTTTAAACCTTGTTTTATTAAAGAAAAATGAAAAAAATAAAGTAAAGGGTTAAAACTGCCAAATGGCATTTCTTTTGTTAGTTATAAACAGCAGGGACCAAAACTGCCATAACCAAAACCTTCTTTATTTCTTTTGTTAATAAAACCACAAGGGCCATTTGTGTTGTTTTGAAACTTAAGTTATAACTAAAAACGGGCCAAAAAACGAAATGAAAAGAATGAGAAACTTGGGGGACTTGGGTTGCCTCTTCCCCAACGTTTTCTTTTAAACTCTAACCATAAACCTGTACACCCCATGTACCCGCCAAAACTTATACCACCCCATTCCCCACGGTTTTTCTACCCAAACCACCTCCCAAGTACTCCACAGCTCACTCTCACCACTTCCCCACATCACTAGTGCCCCTATAACCCTTTCTCAGCCAAAATCACTCAACCCCGAAGCACACCCATCAATGGTGAGATGAAGACAAGAACAAACCAAGGGCTAGGATTGGATAAGGGCCTTTCTACACTCACAAGTAGCACAGCCCAAGAGCTTTGAGCCTCTATAAAAGAAGAGAGACCAAGCCGAGATAAAAGACACCATTTTTATGTTTTTTTTAGCTTAATTTTAAATTCCAAGTGTTTCTTTCAATCATTTAAGTGTAACTCAGTTTTTTAAGCTCATGTTGTAATAATTTCAGTTTAATAAAAGTTAAGAGTTTTTTGAGAAAAAATTGCTATTGTCGAAATTTAAACTATCATTCAAGTTATTAAATCCTGTTTAAATTGTTTAAGAATGTGTTAAAGGTTGTCAAAATTCATTTGTGATCCTTTTCTCAGCTTAATTTCCCATAAAAACAGTTTAAAAATCCCTTTTTTATAAAATTTTAGGGACGTGTTTTTGGTTTAGTGGCGAAAATGGGTCATTTTGGGGTCTGTGCATGGGTCAAGTGCTCTCAGCACTTTTGGCTGAGTGTGTCGGCTTCATGAGCCCTTTTTATAAACTTATTAAGTTTAAAAATAAGTTTTTAAGTTGTTTCTATATTCTTTCAAAATTTCAATGAGCCAAAATGACTATAAGAGCTTAAGCTGTTGAAACAGCTTAAGCTCCTCATCTCTTGTGTTGTTTAAGTTACAAGAAGCCACTTTAAGCATGCCTTGTTCTGTCCCTTTAGTTTGACCAAGCTTAAGTCAAAATTTGGCTGTGCAAAATTTTTTAGAACCCTCAAGTTTAAGACACAATATCAGCAGCCTAAATTGTTTCCTAAGCTCTCAAATTTTGGAAATAAGCTAAATTGCCTCCCTTTGTTATCTGTTTGAGGTTTGCTTGGTTAAAAAGCTGCTTCAGGGCTTATTGCATAAGCCAAAAAAGGGCCCCTAAGGGTTTTGTTTGTTTCTCCCTGGTGCTGAGCACCAAAAGTAGCCCCACATTTCTAGCTTATTTGAAATTAAGCTATAGGTTTTAATTGCTTTTTAACATAGCTTATAGGTAGGCCTATTAGGATTAGCAGCTCATCATATCACCATCATCATTATCATACTCGCATCATCACCATCATGTCACCACTGCCATCACCACCGCGACAGCCATGAGGTGCGTGTGGTTTTAAATATGGCATCGGGGAGTGCGTTGTTTTGTTTATACATCAAGAAAAAGGTGCGTTGGTTTTGGTTCTCAACCCACTAGGACGCGTGTGGGTGGCAGCCACCACCAAGGGTGCGTTTGGCAGCCACCATACTACCATGGGTGTTTGTTTTGTGGTCTATATCACCGAATAGGGTGCGTGGGTTTCGGGTCAGCCCAGAAAGGGGTGCGTTCGGGTTGGGTTGTAACCCGAAAGGGTACGTTTGGCTTGCATTAGGGTGCGTTTGGTATAGTGACAGCAGCTAGGGGTGTTTGGTTTGGCTGTCACGCATACCGAAGGGTGCGTTTTGGTTGTTACAACAGACTAGGGGTGTTTGGTTATGTAGAAAACCAACTGGGTGCGTTGGTTTGATTGTTACACCAAAAAGGTGCGTTTTGTTTTGATATAAATCAATAAGAGTGTGTTTGGTTGTGGGTTTAACAGCCGAAGAGGGCTGTTTGGTTTATGACCGCCACAAGGAGGTGTTTGTTTTGGGTTATTGACACCAAATAGGGTGCGTTTGGCATAATAGAAAACGTAAGGGGTGTTTGTTTCTGGGTTTGACACAGTTAGGGTGCGTTTGGTATAGCAGAAACACGCAAGGGGCGTGTTTGGTTTGGCAGACTTGGGATAAAGGGGCGTTTGGTTTGGCAGAGTTGAGATAAAGGGGCGTTTGGGTTAACATAAGAACCAAGGGGTGCGTTTGGGCTTAGAGAAGACAAAAAAAGGCGTTTGGTTTAGCGAAACAACAAGGGTTCGTTGGGTTCATATGAAACAACAAATAAAAATAACATAAAGTTTTAATAAATATTAAAACCGGATATATATAATGGTGGTTAATCGGTTAAATAAATATGGTAATTATTATTTTGGTTTAGTTTAGATATATATAAAATATAGATATATATATATTTTAAACATGAGGATATTGGAACACGTTTTATTTGGAAAGTGTGAAAACATTAAGTTTTACGAATATAGAAAACGTTGAGTTTTGCGTATATGGGAAACGTTTTATAAACAGAAAAGTCATGGCGAAACTTATATAAATTTTTATATTTAGTAATGTTTTACTAATGTTTCTATTATTTTAGAAACTGATAAAAAGGGACTAAATTATATTTTAAAGATATAATAATTTGTATCATACAATAACCGGATAAGCGAACGAAAACTATACTTGTATAATGAGACAGACTGTTTTAGACACGACCCATCGAAGAAACGAAATATAATTTATAAAATATTACTTTATATTTTATAATGGCTATAAACTGTTACAAACACCGGTTGATTTAATTCATAACGTTAAGACATGTGTCTACTTTTATTCAAAGTCTTTTTATTAATTAAATTGGTGTCAAACTAATTGGTTTAATTAAATACTCACACTTATTATGTAATACCTGCAAGGTATTATATAATTTTCAGTAATCTTTGGATTGTTGTCTTTGTTACATAATTCACGGTATGAATTATATAAGAGCTTATTTTTCATATGTAATATATAAAGAATATATTACGTACTTTGCGTTCACTTTTCAATTTAATTATTTAACCAACCACCAAACTATTACAACTTTAAATCTAGATCTTTTATCAACATGTCGCGTTGATGTAATCATTCATCGGGAAACCCAAATACATTATCCTAGGCTAGTGGGACTTAGCCGTTAAGATTAGTTGCAACTCCTTGATCGAGTCACTTCGTCTTCCGTTCGTGTTGTGCATATTAGATGCCTATCTGTCAATCGTTCTTCATCATCGAGGTGAGTTTCATAACCTCGCTTTTCAATCTTTTGAATGCTTATAAACCCGCGAGGGGGATACATGCTTGTCTACAAACTCTTATACTTACTCGGTTATCTTATAACAACGTGATTGTTTTTAAAGGATATTGTGAGTTTCATAGCCTCGCTTTTACTCGTTTTGGATAACGGTTATATATATTTTTAATATATTTTTGGGGTGAGAACATGCTTGTGAAATCTGGTTCGATTTCAATAATCATACGTGTTTACATGAATCTCAACAAACTACAATTACATGGTTTGATTACCTGTTTGGCATACATACTCATTATATATATCTCGGCGAGGGAGATACAAACTTGTTTAATTTTTGAAAACGTAAACACATACTATACTTTTATTATTAAGGATTTAGCTTAAGTTGCCATGAACTAGTTTAATTACATCGGAGGGTAAGCGGAAAGTTATAAGATGGGAAGATCAATTTGGGTATTGACAATCCCCGTTCGGGTGACTAGCTATAACTGGAACCGAACGTTATACCTGTCGAATTACGATTGGATTTGGCGCCTGCGGGGCCTACAATCACATACACAAATTATTGTCCAGAATACCCCGTGTCCTTGGAGGTGATACCTATGAGGGTAATATATTATTTTCATTAAACTCGGGTGTTCTTGGAGGGCACACCCACGATTGGAACATATTCTTGCTATTACTAGGCCCGATGTGTTCTTTGGAGGGAACACTACGATGGTACACTTTAACTGTGCCCTTGAATAAATGTGGCATACATACAAGTCAACGTCGCATTCATGAACTTAGAGTAATTTGAAATCATTGTTTTTATATCTCACAATGGATATTTACTGTGCCATTAAAAATGGGGCAATACATACTTGAAACATTTTGGTGACATTAAATTGATCAAGCATTCTTTATAAATGTTTGTGATTAGATTGGTACTTTTGGTGATATAAAATGTGTCGTGCATTCTTTATAAATCTTTGGGATTTTTATATGGTACTGTAATGACACAGTGGACAAATACATTAATTTGAAACTTACATTCATATTTAAACTAACCTATGAAACATCACTCAACTATAATGTTGACCGTTTAAAAGCATGTTTTCTTCTCAGTGATATAGAAAACTTCTTACTTGAAGTGCATTGGAGTCTTTACATTTAAGTTTTTCATGGTGATGCAATTATGGGACAAATGTTATATCAATTTCAAGGAAATCAACGAGATTACTTTTTAAACGACACATTTAGAGGTCGTTCTCTTGTATCTAGCATTGTGTATTATGAAGTAACTCCCCGGGACATACTTCCGCTGCGACACACATTTTTGGGGGTGTTACAGCAAGTAACTAGTTAACTCTCCTAGTTACACCAATAAAACCGGCTCTAATCCTAGTGGTTTTGAAATTTCTAGTTAACCACACATTGTTTTGTTCAAACAACTAAGTACCATTCTTAATTACCTCCAGGTTGTACAAGATTTGCTAAGATATGAAAATCTTAGGGATTTTGTGTGTGCTCTTGCTTAGCCGTGGCATCAAAGGAGAAACAAAGATCATAAGGAAGTTAAATGGTTAATAACCATTGTGTATCTAGCTAATAAGAGACCAATTGTACATGTCTTAATTAAACATAGGATGTACAAGTACTTAAAGAGATATTAGGAGGATTTTTAAGGATTTCTAGGTGGTTTGTATATATGGGACGAGTGGGATTACAAGTAGAAGTGTGGTTTTTGAGATTTTGCTAGTATCATACAAATACTAGGTTTTAATTACCTTAAAAATGTACATGTACTTAGGAGGTGTAAGGATTTAGCACATGTGACAAATGGTTTATGTCCCTCTTGTCTATATTCGGCCAACATAGACCTTTAACACAAGATTTGATTTAATTTCGTGTTTAAGGTTTAAAAGTGGGTATTGGTTTGAGTCTAGGTAAGCCTAGGTATTTCCGGAGCGTGTCCAAATGTATTTTATTGCGAAACATAAGCCTTTTACGTGACCAATAAAAATAAAATACGCAAAGTTAATAATTATCTTCTTAATAATTATATAACACTTAGTTGATGTAAACCTTAATTTATTTGATGACCGTTTACATTAGATGATTATTTCTAGTCTACGCGATTTAGCTTAAAAGTAAATTTAAAAGTAAACGCGTATCGGACCAAAATAAATAGTGACGAATAATAGGAGTCATAAAATGACCTGAAATTGAGAAATGTTACAGTCTCCACCCGTTAAAAGAGCTTTATCCTCAAAGCTTAAGAACTTGTAGTGGATGACGAAGCCCGGTTTGTGAAAAGTTGTGGGTATTTCTGTTTGAATGAATCTTCACGTTCCCAGGTGAACTCAGGACCTCTCCTAGAGTTCCAGCGAACCTTAACCAATGGTATCCGGCTTCGCTTCAATTGTTTGATTTCCCGTTCCATGATTTCAACGGGCTCTTCCACAAACTGGAGCTTATTGTCAACGTGAATTCCTTCTAACGGCATGACTAATGGTTCATCAGCGTAACATTTCTTCATATTAGACACATGGAAGGTATGATGAACTCTGCTCAACTCTTGGGGAAGTTCCAGCTTGTAGGCAACTTTCCCAACTTTGGCTAACACCTTGAAAGGCCCGACATATCTCGGGTTTAACTTACCCCGCTTACCAAAACGTACAACCCCTTTCCAAGGTGAGACCTTAAGCATAACCTTATCCCCAACTTCAAACTCCATTGGCTTTTGCTTCAAGTCAGCGTAGTTCTTTTGTCGATCTTGAGCAGCTTGAATTCTTTACTTGATCAGGACGATCTTTTCTGTTGTTTCCTAGATCAATTCTAGACCAGTCAGTTGAGCTTCTCCAACTTTGGCCCAGCACACAGGTGATCGGCATTTTCGGCCATAAAGTGCCTCATAAGGTGCGGCCTTTATGCTGGTGTGATAACTGTTGTTATATGAAAACTCGGCTAGTGATAAATGCTTAACCCATCATTTGCCAAAATCGATCACGCAAGCACGTAGCATGTCCTCGAGAGTTTGGATAGTTCTCTCGCTCTGGCCATCGGTTTCTGGATGATACGCAGTGCTCATACTTATTTCTGTACCCAAAGCTTTCTAAAATGATCTCTAGAAATTTGATTTGAATCTCCCATCACAGTCACAAATGATTGAAACAGGTATTCCTTATCTTGCTACTATCTTGTTCAGGTACAACCTTGCCAACTTGTCCAATGGATCATTCTCCCTTATTGGCAAAAAGTGAGCAGATTTTGTAAGTCGATCTATAATCACCCAGATGGTGTCAAAATCTTATGACGACTTAGGAAGCTTGGTGATAAAATCCATCGTGATATTATCCCACTTCCACTCGGGTATTGCTAGTTGTACTAATAATCCCGATTGCCTTTGGTGTTCGGCCTTGACCCTCGCACATGTCAAGCACTTGCTAACATAGGTGGAAATGTTAGTCTTCATGTTTGGCCACTAATATAGCTTCTTCATGTCTTGGTACATCTTTTCGGAACCAGGATGGATAGAGTATTTCAACTTGTGGGATTCGTGCATAATCACGGATCTTAAGCCTCTATAGCAGGGTAACCAGCTCCTGTCGTTTAAACATAAAGTTCCATCGGCGCGTGGTTCTAACTTTTCCTTGGGTATATCCTTTCTGATCATACCACCTACATCTTCATTTACAAGATTCTCTGGTTTCTGGGCTTCGATTTGAGCTTCTAAAATTTGTTTGGGAAGATTCAAGCCAATAGTCCTAACCAAGGCTCGAACCCGCAGTGGCTCAATCCGCTCCTTACGGCTTAATGCATCAGCCACTACGTTTACCTTCCCTAGATGATAATGAATGTTACAATCGTAGTCACTTAGCAATTCAAGCCAACGGCGTTGCCTCATGTTAAGCTCCTTTTGATTGAGAATGTGTTGTAGGCTTTTATGGTCGATGAACACGGTGCATCTAGTTCCATATAGATAGTGTCTCCATATCTTTAGAGCAAATACCACCGATCCAAGTTCTAAATCATGTGTGGTGTAGTTCTTCTCGTGAACTTTTAGTTGTCGAGAAGCATAGGCAATCACCTTCTCTCTCTACATCATTACATCTCCTAAACCCGAGTGTGACGCGTCACAGTAGACTACAAAGTCTTTGCTTCCTTCAGGTTAGGCCAGAATTGACGCACTGCACAACTTCTGCTTTATCAACTGAAATGCGTTCTCTTCTTTTTCACACTAGTCAAACTTGATTCCTTTCTGAGTAAGCTTTGTCATTGGTTTAGCAATCTATGAAAATCCCTCGATGAACCTTTGATAGTACCCAGCAAGACCTAAGAATTGACGGATCTCCATTGGTGACTTAGGAGATGCCTAATCTTTGATAGATTCGATCTTGGCTGGGTCTACATGAATGCCTCTGCTATCAATGATGTGACCGAGAAATTGTACCTTCAGAATCCAAAATTCACACTTTGAAAACTTGGCATACAACTTCTCCTTCTTAAGCAACTCCAAAATTACCTTAAGATGTTCTTCGTGCTCTTTCTTGTCCTTTGAATAAATAAGCATATCATCAATGAAGACGATTACAAACTTATCCAAGTAGGGTTTGCACACTCGGTTCATGAGGTCTATGAATACCGCAGGTGCGTTTGTTAACCCGAATGGCATAACCTGAAACTCGTAATGGCCATACCGAGTTCATAATGCTGTCTTTGGAATGTCTTGTTCTTGTACTCTCGGCTGGTGATAACCCGACCTTAAATCTATCTTTGAATAAATGTTGGACCCTTGGAGTTGATCAAATAAATCGTCAATCCTCGGGAGTGGATAATGATTCTTCACTGTTAGCTTATTTAACTCCCGGTAGTCAATGCACATCCTGAATGATCCATCCTTCTTTTTGACGAACAAGACCGGGTTCCCCAGGGTGAGGAACTCGGTCTTATGAATCCTTTGTTGAAAAGCTCTTGCAGTTGTTCCGACAATTCTTTTATTTCGAACGGAGCGAATTGATA